>PVKU01006906.1:0-95681 GCA_004027475.1 Anoura caudifer
AGTCCCAAAGAAGGTGGACCCAAGGAGGAACACACCAAGGCACATCATCATTACATTAGCCAAGATTAAAATGAAGGAGAGAATTCTAGAAGCAGCAAGGGATAAGGGCACAGTCACCTACAAAGGAGTTCCCATCAGACTGTCAGCTGATTTCTCAAAAGAGACCTTCCAGGCAAGAAGGGGCTGGAAAGAAGTATTTCAAGTCATGAAAGTCAAGGACCTACATACAAGATTGCTCTATCCAGCAAAGTTGTCATTTAGAATGGAAGGGAAGATAAAGCGCTTCTCAGATAAGGTCAAGTTAAAGGAGTTCATCATCACCAAGCCCTTATTATATGAAATGTTAAAGGGACTTATCTAAGAAAAAGAAGATCAAAAATATGACAGTAGAAAGACAGCAAACTCACAGATATTAACAACCAAACCTAAAACAAAAGCAAACTAAGCAAACCACTAGACAAGGAGCAGGAACATAGAAATGGAGATTACATGGAGGGTTAGCAACAGGGGCATGGGAGGAGGAGAGAGTGAGAAAAGGTACAGAGAATAAGTAGCATAGACAGTGGGTAGAAAATAGACAGGGGGAGGGCAAGAATAGTGTGTGAAAAGTAGAAGCTAAAGAACTTATGAAACATGGACATGAACTAAAGGGGTAATGTGGGTGGGAGAGGGTGTGAAGGGTGGAGGGGAATGATGGGGGAGAAATGGGACAACTGTAATAGCATAATCAATAAAATATAATCTTTTAAAAAAGAAAAAAAAAAACAGCTTTTAGTATACATGGCCCACCGTCTTCTCAGATTGCTAGCCACCTGAATAAATCACCCGTAAAGATTCAATCCCTGTCTCTACTTATTGGTTCTTGTGGTGACAGGCAACACAAACGCTGGCTTTTCCGGCTTCACCTGTACATTTGACTCTTCCCCCACTCTGTTCTCATGTGTGGAGGTGTCTAAGAAGATGGCACTAATGTTGACAGCGAAGAGTGTGTCTTGACCCAGCTCTTCTTGAAGCCAAACCCATCCCTGGACCTTAAAATTGTACAAGCCAATAAATTCACTATTTTGCTTACATGTATTTGAGTTGGGATATCTGTTACCTGAAACTCAGTGAAAACATTTCTGGAAGGTCAGGAAGTCCTACAGGGCCTGAGGAAGTGCCCAGCAGAGGGGTATGAGAGTAACACAGAGGTCTCTAGAGAGTGTGGAGAAAGGAATTTACTTTTCCTCAGCCTCTCCTCTATTCCAGGGCCGTGGAATGAGACAAAGTCTTTGTGCGGAGGACCTCATGGGTATAAATGATTCACTGAAATTGTGGTAAAGTGCTGCAAAGGGCAAACGCCACTGCAGCCAGGGTGTGTAACAGGAGGGATGAGCCTGGGTGGGGTTGGGGCAGGGAAGGTCTCCCTGAGGAAGCCACAGGCAAACTGAGATTTCTAGGCTGAATAGGAATTAGCCAGTGAGGGGGGCAGGGGAAGGGGTAGGTGTGAGAGAGGGAACAGTCCAGGCAGAGGGAACAGCATGTGCCAGGGTCCTGAGGCAAGAAGATGCTCCTCCCCTTGAAGGAGGGAGAATATGAGATTATGTCACTAGGTAAAGAGAGGGACAGACAGGAGCCAGGTCCCTCAGGACATATCAAGATTTTCAGCAGCACCCTGACTGATGTGGCTCGGTAGGTTGGGCATTGTCCCACAAACCAAAAGGTCCTGTGTTTGACTCCCACTCAGGGCACATGCCTGGGTTGCAGGATTGGTCCAGGTCAGGGCATGTACAATAGGCAACTGATCCATGCTTCTCTCTCACATTGCGGTTTCTCTCCCTTTCCTTCCCCCTCCCTTCCCTTCTCTAAAAATAAAGAAAATCTTTTCAGCAAAAAAAAAAGACACAGAAACCAACTCCAGCTAGTCAAAGTTCATGAAACTACCAAGAGCACTAAGGAACTTGGCCTGTGCCACGTAAGCAGCGTCGCAGAGCAGGCGCAGAAACGACACCATTGCCTCCATCACACTGGACGCTGCTGCTTGTACCCTGGACCTCCCAAGCCCCTCCTGGCATCCCTGGTTCCTGGGAGTGGGTGCTGTGAGCTGGCAGAAACAGAGCCTCAGCTGGAAGAAAGCTAGCGTTTTGGGCTTTAATCAAGAGATGATTAAACTCTCACATAACGTGAACTCTGCACATAACGTGAGGGTATTTCCCAAACCTAACAAAGAGTCCACCCAGGGGAAGATCTGATCTTGGGGTGGTTCTGAAGTAAGTCCACAAATTTCTTTTCTTTTTTTTTTTTAATTTTTATTTATTTATTTTAGAGGGGAAGGGAGGGAAAGAAACATCAATATGCAGTTGCCTCTTGTGCGCCCACTACTGGGGACCTAACTTGTCCATCAACCCAGGCATGTGCCCTGACTGGGAATCGAACTGGTGCCCCTTTGGTTCACTGGCCAGCACTCAATCCACTGAGCCACACCAGCCAGGGCAAGTCCACATATTTCTTCACATTGTTCTCTTCAGGAGGTCAAGTTTAATCGCCTCCCTCTACTCCCCTCCCCTCTCCCATGTGGGCTTATAATTAGTGTGGATAACAAAGGGGTTCTACAGCCCTGGCTGGTATGGCTCAGTGGATTGAGTGAACTGAAAGGTTGCTGGTTTGATTCCCAGTCAGGACACATGCCTGGGTTGCGGCCAAACCCCCAGTAGGGGGTGCGAGAAAGGCAACGAATGAATGTTTCTCTTACTCATTGATGTTCTCTACTCTTCCTTCCTTCCTTCCCCTCTCTCCAAAATAAATTTAAATTTTTTTTAAAAAAGGTAGAAGTGTTGAAGTGTGGCTTTTGAGAATAAATCCTAAAAGACAGGGCAGTGTCAGTCTTTCTTGGATCAGAGGCTGGGAGGGAAACCAGGTCACATGTCATTAGGACACACAGCAGCCCTGGGGAAAGGCTCCCATGGAAAGAAATGGGGGTCTCCTGACACACGTTTATTTTAAATTTGGGGGTAATTTTTAAAATGTTTTAAAAAGATTTTATTTCTCTATTTTTAGAGAGAGAAGAGGGAGGGGAAAAGAGAGGGAGAGAAACAACTATGTAAGCAAGAAACATTGATTGGTTGCCTCTTGCAGACCCCCAACCAGGGACCTGGCCTGCAACCCAGGCATGTGCCCTGACCCAGGATTGAACCTCCAACCCTTCAGTTTGCAGGCCAGTGCTCAATCCAGTGAGCCACACCAGCCAGGGCTTTGGGGTCATCTTTTCTGTAATAACAGATATCTAATACAGGTCTTTCTCCAAAAAGCAATGGAGAGGGGGGCCTGGCTGGGTAGCTCAGTTGGTTAGAGCATCATCCCCATACACTAAGGTTGCAGGTTCAATCTCCAGTCAGGGCACATATAAGAATCAACCAATGAATGCATGAATAAGTGAAACAACTAATCAATGTCCCCCCACCTCCAAAAACCAATAAATAAAAAATAAACTAAAATAAAAGCAATGGGAACCCATGAAAGGTTTTAAACAAATAGGAGCAATGCCATGATGAATTTGCTAACATGTAAACAAATGAGTACTATGGCCTAGGAGCCGACAGAGGATTGTGAAGACACAAAAGAGGGAGGCGTAATTTCTACTGGAAGGTAATTTATTAGGAATCTTTCATTTATAAAGAGTAAAAAAGAGAAGTCAAATTAGATTAAAAGAAAAAACTATTTGGCTCACATAAATGAAGTGTTCAAAGAGGTAATGGCTTCAGGCATGGCTGGATCCAGGCTCACTCCATCTCTTGGCCCCCTTATTTTCCGTGTGGGCTTCCTTCACAGGCAATCTCTCTCAAGCAGTTCCAGGCTTCCATCTTCATATCTCAGTAACCTCTGAGAATGTTAGTTTCCTGTTAGTTCCAGTGAACAGCCCAGACTGGCTCTCACTGGCCCTGCTTGTCTCACATGCTCATCCTCGACCCAATCACAGTAGCCTGGGGGTGGTGAAATATTCTCATTAGCCAGGTTCAGGGGCACCTGCTCACCACAGGAGCAAGGGAGAAGTGTTGGTTCTCTGGTCGGCAGTTAGACAGACAAGCAGAGCACTGATGGGCCAGGTGCAGAAGGTCACCAGAGCAGAAAGCCCCAGGCGCCTAGCAACAGGAAAAACTGGGAAAGCAAGGATCAAGCCTCCTAGGGTAACCTCTCCTCCTCTAGCATATCACTGATCATGGGTGTTGGACCCACGGACCTTTCACATCATTGGTCACGGGGTTTATTTTTTTAAGATTTTATTTATTTATTTTTAGAGAGAGGGGGAGGGAGGGAGGGAGAAAGAGGGAGAGAAACACCAACGTGTGGTTACCTGTGGAGCGCCCCCTACTGAGGACCTGGCCCATAACCCAGGCATGTACCCTGACTGGCAATAGCAGGCTGGCACTCAATCCACTGGGCCACACCAGCCAGGGCTGGTCACGGGTTTAGGTCCCCTGACCATTCCTCCCTGGAGATAACATCTAGGCCTTAGTTGAGTCAGCTCCAGGCCCAGAAAAGCAGCAAAACCAGATAGGTGATGCCAGGACCAGCTGCACTGACCAATGACCTCTAGCCCTGGTGTCAACCAATCAGAAGAGACCAGGACCCTAAAAGGCCACACCTGAAAAGCTGATGAGTATTTTATTGAGTTCATCCCCTGGGATCTCCCCTAAAGTCCCCGCCTTTCAAAGCCCTTTATAATGGCCCTGACCAGTGTGGTCAGTGGCTTGGGCATCAGCCCACAAAGCAAAAGGTTGCCAGTTCCAATCCTGGTCAGGGCACATGCCTGGGTTGTAGGTTCAGTCCCTGCTCAGGGCAGGTATGAGAGGCAACTAATCAATGTTTCTCTCCCTCTTTCTCCCTCCTTTCTCCTCTTTCTAAAAATAAATAAAAATATTTTAAAAATGAAATCCCTCATAATGGAGGGCCTAGCATGCTCTCTCCCAGGAGCACTGCTGAGCCTTTCCCCTCTCCTCAGTCCCATTATGGTTGCCCTTCTCTCTCTGAAGCTCCAAAGGCCCTTCTTTCGCCTCTGTTACTTGTTTCCTGAGCCCATTTCTTTTACTGCTCACTTCCACCTCTGTGACTTTCTAACTACACTTTCTCTTATAGTTTCAGTCGTGGCTCTGAATTCTTTCCCAGCCAGAAGCCAAGTACCAAGGTTGCTGAACCCAGGTCAGGTCTGTCCAGCACCTGGTGCAGTACTCATTGCCACCAACAGTTCCACCCAAACCCCTGTGGATGAAAAAGGGACACTGTAATACAATCATAAATTCCTAACTGGGCAGGTCATGGCACGTAGTCACACCCCTGGCTTATAACTTCTTTAGCAGAAGGTTCTTAAGTCAGCCTTGTGCATTGTCCTTGTGCATCGAGGTTAAAACACCTTTGAAATGTCAGAAGTGATACCCCAAGAAGGCGTAACTACTACCCTTAAGAGAGCACAAAATCTCGTAATCTAACCCACACCTTGCTTTTTCCCACCCTTATGGATCCTTCCTTATTTCCCTCCTTAATTTCAAAGGCATAAAAGAAACTGCAGAACTGTCCTCCGGAGCATCTGAGATCATGCTCCCCTGTATAAGTCATCAGTTTGGCTCAAATAAACTCTTACAAATACTCTCTGCAGCTTTGGATTTTTTTCCTTTTTAAAGATTTTATTTATTTTATTTTGAGAGGGAGAGGAGAAATATCAATGTGTGAGAGAAACATCAGTTGGTTGTCTCTTGCTCACCCCCAACTGGGGACCTGGCCCTCAACCCAGGCATGTGCCCTGACTGGGAATTGAACCGGGAATCCTTAGGTCCATAGGCTGGCTCTCAGTCCACTGAGCCATACCAGCCAGGGCTGGACAGTTCTTACATCAACACCCGCCCCCCATGGACAAGAAGTAGGAGAGGGCCAGTACCTCAAAGAAAAATGAGGAGCTGTTTCCACAGAGAGAGAGAGAGAAAGGGTTGTTTGTCCAGTGGGAGGTGGCCAGGAAGGGCCTCAGAGAATAAGAACCACCTAAGAGGAGTCCAGAAAACTGGATGGCAGCCATGGTGGATGGCTGGAGGGTGGGGAGGAGGGGCCCTCCCGGCACAAGGGCAGCAGATGCAAAGGCACCAGGGTGAAAACCATGGGCCTTGTTTGGGAGGGCCTGCCTGGAGCTTGGTGTAGCTGGAGGTGTCTCCGGGGAGAGAGTAGATGGGACAGGAGAAAGCACCAGAGGCCAGTCTTTTTGGTTTTTAATTGATTGATTTTAGAGAGAGAAAGAAAGATTTGTCATTCTGTTCATTGGTTGATGCTTTTATGTGCCCTGACCGCGGATTGAACCCACAACCTTGGTGTATTGGGATGAAGCTCTAACCTGCTAAGCTACCTGGCCAGGGCTGCCACTTCTTTTTAATAAACCCTGGTTTTGTTAGGGGAGACAATGTGCCCAGAAGAATGAATACACTTTCCAGCCTCCTTTGCAGCTAGGGTTAGCCATGTGTCACAGTCTGGGCAAAGAGATAAAATCTGAAGTTGCTGGGTGTAACAACTCTTTGCGGCTTCTTCCTTACTCCTGCCTGAGCACAGGTGTGATGGCAGGAGCTGAAGCTCCTATCTTTCAACCACGAGAGAAAAGTCTAGATAATTGAAGAGACCACAGCCCTGACTTTGGACCCACCTTCACCCACCTCCAGACTTGAGGCTAAGCAAGGGGTGAATAAACCCTTGTTTTGTTCAAGTCCTTGTCACTTAGGTTTTCTGTTATGTGTGTCCAAACGAAATCGTACGTGGTTCAGGTGGGAATCAGGCAAGGTAGAGAAGAATAAGGGCCCACCAATCCTCGATCCTTCCTGCCCAGCCTCTGCCACTTCCCAGCTGCCCAGGCCCCCTCTCTCCTCCGAACAAATGTGCAAGATAACACCCAGTGGGTGTGAGGCTCGTGGGCCCACGTCTAGAGCGTGTGGGTAAACTCTAGCAAACCATGAGAGCTCCCAGATACCCCTGTCCTATCTAGCAGGGCACAAATGCACGGTGCCTGGGACCAGGAAGCAAGCGGACCGGGGTGTGGCTGACTTGACTCTAGGAAGCAGCAGGACCGGCCCAAAGAGAGAGCCCCGGATCCTTCCTAGCCCACTGCCCTCAGTCTGGCTTCGTCCAAAGGGCCTGCCTGCAAGTTTCCCCAGGCTGCCAACACCAGCGCCAGGCTCTCTGACTCCAGCACAATGCCCAGGGCAGCCTGTGGTTTGGGGCTGTTAGCTCCAGGGTAGAAACTGGACACAGATGTGCCCAATGGGAGGGGAATGAAGAGATACCAAGGCTGGAGGAGGGGTGACCCTTGCAGTCCTTCCCTCTTGGTCACAGGAGTGTGTTTCTCATATCTTGGGGTGCATCCCACATAGGCCAATTGTTGCTAATATTAGTATTGGAGCCCTGGCTGGTATGACTCAGTGGATTGAGCATCATCCTGCAAACTGAAAGGTCACCAGTTCGATTCCCAGTCAAAGCCCATGCCTGGGCTGTGGGCCAGGTCCCCAGTTAGGGGAATGCGAAAGGCAACCGATCCATATTTCTCTCTCGCACATTGATGTTTCTCTCCCTCTTTCTCGCTCCCTTCCGTCTCTCTGAAATAAACAATTACATAAATACAATGTTTTAAAAACATTCGCCCTCTTTACTGAACATGGGCTGTGTGCCTTAGGTTTTACAGTGTCATCACACTGAGTCTCACATTTGACAGAAAACAAAACTGAGGCTTACCATTAAGTGACTTGTCCAAGGTCACAAAGTTTTCAGGGTCCAGGGCCACACCTGTTGGGTTCTAATGTCCAACCCTTCCCCCTCAGCTGCTGTCAATGTCACCTCCATTTCCACGGGCCAAGCCACCAGAGCCCATGGGGGAAGGCAGGGCAGAAAAGGGTTGGATAAAGTGGTAAGGAAGAACAATTGTCAGTTTTGAGTGGCAACTGTAGGCTATTTCTCTGTGTACTTTTTTTATATTTTAAATCTTTCTCAAAATAAAAATTGTTTAAAAAAAAGAAGGAAAGAAGACAAGGCAACACAGGACAAGGTCAGGGAGAGGGGCCAGGCCTGGGCAGGAGCTCAGAGCAGCCCTTCCTCTGCACAAGAGCCCCGGCGTTCCCTGCGCCAGCTGCCCTCCAGAAGCAGCCCGGTCAGCACCCGGCCATAATACTTTATTATTGCTTTTTAAAAAAATAAAGTTCAGCCCTGGCTGGTATGGCTCAGGGGATTGAGTGCCAGCCTGCAAACCAAAGAATTGCCAGATCCATTCCCAGTCAGGGCACATGCCTGGGTTTCGGGTCAGGTCCTAGTAGGGGAGTTCTGGAGAAGCAACCAGTTGATGTTTCTCTTCCTCCCTTCCCCTCTCTCTATAAATAAATAAAATCTTTTTTTTTTTTAAAGTAAGCAGGAGTGTGCCCACTTTCTGTTTTTGTTGTTGTTGTTTTTCAGTTTTGTTTTTATTGTTTTGGGGGGCGTGTGTGTGTGTGTGTGTGTGTGTGTGTGTACATGCCCATTTTCTGGTTGGAAAAACTGGGGTAGAGGCAGGTTAAAGTCAGGATCTTAGGATGGCAGGCCCCTGAGCCCCTGCTAGACATGTGTGTGAGTGTGTTTAAAAGTCTGAGCCCTGGCTGGTGTGGCTCAGTTGGTTGGAGTGTTTTCTGATAAAACCGAGGAGTTGCGGCTCAGTTGCAGGTCGGGGCGCATGCAAAAGGCAACAGATCAATGTTTCTCTCTCACACTGATGTTTCTGTTTGTGTCTGTCTGTCTGTCTGCCTATCTGTCTTTCTTCCCCTCCATTCCCCTCTCTCTAAAAAAAATCAATAAGCATGTCCTCCGGAGAGGATAAAAAGCAATTAAAAGTCTTTGAGAGAATCTGCAAATGCAACTGGTGACGGATTGTTAGCAAGAGAGTAAGACCATGAGGGGGATGTAGGCTTGGGGTGGAACCCTCCCCAGGTCTCCTTCCGTGCAGTTTACTTATCTCTCTCTCCCCGCTACCGTGTCAACAGCAGCTCGCAGGGCAGAGGCTGGGTCCGATCACGGCCTTGCCCCCAGGATTTAGAAGAGTGCAAGCCACAAAATGAGCAGCTGGTAAAGGAACGAGTGGGTGAGTGAATGACCTTGGGAGAGTGTCAGACTCAGCAGGGGGTCAGCATGGGAGGTGTAAGTGTGAGAGGGGGCCTGGACAAGGGATGTCCGGATGTGGGGAAGGGGGCAGGGGGAGGGGCGGCGCCAGTCTAAGGAACTTGGGCATCTCAGGAGGCAGCCCTTGGCTTTCGTTTAGGTAAACTGGAATGTGCCTGGAAGCTGAATAAAATGTGGGGGGTCCAGCTCCTGCTGGCAGCTCACTCTGCCCCCAACAGCCACGTTCACTTAGGGAGACAGCAGAAGACCAAAAGTGGGGGCTGAGTCTCTCCAGGAGTCCGGGGGCAGGGATCTGGTGAGGCCCCCTCTGGGCAGGAGTCTCCCCTTTTCTGGGCACCCCCAGTGCCAGGAGCCTCGACCTTCCTGGGTGCTCCAGCAAAGAGGGACCTGGAGGAGGGGAATCAGGACAAACTATTTTGAAAAGACAGCCAATTCCCTTCTGATTTAACTTTGGAAGGAGACCTTTTTTAAAAAAAATTTTTGAGAAGGAAAAGAAAGATAAAAGAAACAAATCACTTTAATGGGCCTTTTAGTTATGCAAAGGAAGCTTCCATCCCCTACCTCATGCTTCCCTCCCCCTCCCCCCACCCCCATGCCCTAGGACTAAGGGTGAGAGACTAGGCTCCTTGGCATAACAATGGGAAAGGAAGCTGCTTCCCACAGACAAGGTCTCCACCGGCCTACGACTAACTGGGAGGTGAGCTAAGACCCTAGCTGAAGGGTTCCCTCTCTTCCTCAAGAGCCTTCAGAGGAGTGGAGGGCTTGGACCTCAGGTGAGGGCTGGGCACAGGTCAAAGGTCGGCTGACCTCCTATTTGGGTACTGTCGAGATGCTCTGGAGAGAACTGCTTGCAGGTGTAACCAGAAGCAGGTCTGGCTGCCTGCTGCTAAGAGAGGCAGGTGCTGATGTAAAGGAAAGCGGTTTATTTTCAGGTGCTGGCCACCTGGAAGTGGGGGGACTCCTGTCACAAAGCCCGTCTCCTGGGAAGATGGGGACTCAGTCTCAAAGCCCGTCTCGCCCTCTCTGTGGAGGCAGAGGTGTTTGTAAGGAGGGAGAGGGGAACCGAACAGGGACATCAAGGGAAAGGGCTGAAAAGTGCTCTACGTGCAGGAGAGCACAGTCCACACTGATAAGACAAGCGACAGTCCAGTGCGTGTCTTTCTGGCTTAGTCGTCCCGGCTTTGGGTCATCCGGGCTCCATGGACGAAGGTCAGCGGATCTCCCGGAGCTGGAATGCCTGAAGGCCGGGGTCTGTATCTTCTGAAACTAGTTCCTAGGATTCTTACACAAACATGCTGCTTATCTACCAGCTACATATTTGTCAGAGTCAGAAACAACATCGAAAGAATTGTGGGGTGGGGTGGGATTTCCGCACTGCTACAATGTTCCGCTGTTTACAGGTAAGACGAACCTGAGCCAGGTGGAGCGGAGCAATTTAGGGGGCACCTACCGCATGCTGGGCTCTTGAGATGTAGCAGCAAAGTCTGCCATCTATTTCCAAAATGAACTGTGTAGACACAATTCTGGACCATGGAATGAAGAAGTAGCAGGTCTTACACATGCAGCCCTCTGTTCATTGCAGCGTTATGTACAGCAGCCAAGATACGGAAGCAACCTCAGTGTCCTTCAGTGGACTAATGTACAAAGAATATGTGATACATACATACAATGGAATGTTACTCAGGCATTAAAAAAAAATGAAGTCTTGCCATTTGCAACACCATGGATGGACCTGCAGAGTGTTATGCTAAGCAAAATAAGTCATACAGAGAAAGGCAAATTCCATGTGATTTCACTTATACATGGATTCTAAAAAACAAACAAACAAGCAAAACAGAAGCAGATACAAACTCATAGATAGAACACTTTGATGTTGCTGTATGGATGGGGTTGGGGATATGGGTGAAAAAGGTGAGGGGATTAAGAACTACAAATTGCCGGTTACAAAATAGTCACAGGGAGTCCTCACTGGTGTGGCTAAGTGGACTGAGTGCCAGACTGCAAACAGAAAAATCACCAGTTCGATTCCCAGTCAGGGCACATGCCTGGGTTGCGAGCCAGGTCCCCAGTGGGGGTGTTGCCGTGTGAGAGGCCACAGATCCATGTGTCTCCCACACATCGATGTTCCTCTCCCTCCCTCCTCCCCAAAAATAAATAAAATCTTAAAAAACAAAATAGTCATGGTAGTGTAAAGTACAGCACAGGGAATACAATCAATAATACTGTAATAACTATGTACAGTGTCAGGTGGGTCACTTCATAAGTATAAATATCTACTTGATATGTTGTGCACCTGAAATAATATTGTATGCCAATGGTAACTGAAAGATAAAAAATTAAAAAATAAAGGAATAATCATAGCTAGCGTCACAAAGCAAGTATACATCTATGTCAAGCAGTATTCTAAAGGCTTACAAATACTAACATGTCCACTTTTTGCAGCCCCTTGAGGATGGTACACTATCATTGCACCTGCTTTTGCAGAGAAAATGAAGATTTGGAGGGAGCAGGTAACTGGCCGAAGCCGCGTGCGCTGGTGCTGACACTGAGCCGGGATCTCTGCGCTTAGAAACGCTTCACCACTGGGACCACCTCCCCGCCCCGACCGCGCCCCGCCCCACACTCCGTTTTTTTCTACCTGCTCACAGCAGAAAAGATCTGGAAAGGAACCTGGCAAGTCCAGAGGGCTTCTGTGCGGAAGTGACCTGAGGCCTGAGAAAGAGAGGGCCTGGAGGGAAAAGATCTTTCCTGGAGGCGGAAAACACAAGAGCAAAGACCCAGAGGTACGGCGGGGACGAGGGAGAGGTGGAGAAGAGACTGGGGGGGTGGGGGGGGGGGGGGCAGGTCCTGCCAAGAATCTTTTTAAAAAATTTTTTAATTTATGTTTTGATTTTAGAGAGAGATTGAGAGAGAGAAACCGATTTGTTGCTCCACTTATTTATGCATTCATTGGTTGATTCTTGCCTGTGCCCTGACCAGCAACCATGCTTATCGATAGGACGATTTTACCAACTGAACTACCTGGCCAGGGCCTTTCAAGGAAGCTGTTGGAGAGTTTGGAAGGGATAGCTGTGGCCGGTAGTCAGATTTGTATTGTAAATGTAACTCTGAAGGTTGTGCGGAGACTGGGTGGGGACTGGAGCAGAAGGGCTGTGCTGGCGGCTCTCTGGCAATCGCGCAGAAGACAGAGGAGCCAGGCTGGGCCGAGGTCTGCAGTGGTGGCGGGGGTCCGGACTGCTAGGTCCTGTCCCCCAGGGCTGAAGAGCGGGAGGAAGAGCCTGGACTAGAACTTCGAAGCCGGGCCTGGGTGGGGCAAAAGAGGCGAGTCTGAGGGGGAGTGTGCAGGCTGGGGCGGAGCCCTGGGACTGGGCCGATCCTGCCGGTCGCTCTGCGCTATTGGGCTCGGGGACTGGTCTCCAGGTGGGTGGGATTCTGTGTGGCCCGCAGCCACGCCGCTGTCAGGAGAGATCTGGTCCGGCAGGGGCGGGGCCGGGGGCGGGGCGCTGGGACGCCCGCGGCCACGCGGCTTTCGCGGGTGCATTCCTAGCTCTCCAGCCCCGGGCGGAGGAGCGCCCTGGCTGAGTCCGCCGTCCCAGCTGGGCTCTAGCGTCCGGGCTAATAGAAGCCAGGACCCGGACCACGGAGTACCCGAGCGAGCCGGGATCCCTGTCCCGCGAGCTGGCCCACGGAGGCTGCAGGTGAGCCGGGACCCAGTGCGGACCCAGGCTGCGCTCCCAGCCGCCAGGGGGCGAGCGGCGATGGGGCTCCTGGAGCTGCCGGCTCCCAGCACTGGGGACCCGGGCGTCCGCTGGGCAGGGGGGTGGAGGGGACGGTAAATCAGTAACCCGCAGCGCACACAGGGCCTTTGTCCCGCTCCGTCCAAAGAGCACCCTGACCACGGAGCTGGTTATTCATTGCCCACCCATGCGGGGGCGGGCATGTTGTCTGCAGCTTCGGCCAGGGACCCGCCGACTCGCACCTCCCCCCAGGGTTGCGGGATAGGGGTGGAGGAGGTAGAGCGCGCCAGTGCCTCACCTGCTGGAGCGCCTGCGCGCCCTGAGTAGGGATGTGAGAGCCGAGACTGCGAAAGGTGCAGTTATTTGCCCAGGGTCCCCCAGCGCTTGAGTGCGGGAGGTTGGAAGCGAACCGAGGACTGCCTAGTGCCAGAGTCAGGCCCTTTGCTTCCCCTGTCTGCGTGTGATCCTACTATGGACCCTGATGTGCTAAGGTCAGGGTAGCCTGGAGGTGAAAATAACGTCCACCAGCCTCCCCACCGCTCCTCCCAACCGCAGCTGTGGACCCAGAGAGCTGAGCTCCCTGCAGAAGGGAGGTGGGGGGGATTTTACAGAGGAACGGCTACGGAAACTGGGGGTGGGTGCAGAAAGTGGCATGTGAGCCAGGTGGAGAAGAGAAATGGGGGCACAGAGGTATGGGCAAGAGAGAAGAGAGCCCAGTTTTGAAAGCCAGTGGTTTCAGTGCTGAAGGGGCAGATGGGGGTGCCCAGGCCCAGGCAGGCAGGGAGGCCTAGGGTGCTGCACAAGCAATGTGGCATGGATCCTCCTAGAAGATGGTGAGGAGGGGCGACGTGGCAGACTTGTAATTTTTTTAGAGACTTATTAATTCATTCCTAGATAGAGAGGGGACAGGAGGGAGAAAGAGAGGGAGAGAAAGATCCGTGTGAGAGAGAAACATTGAATGACCACCTCCCACACACACCCCTACTGGACTGTGCCCTCACTGGGAATCGAACCAGTGACCCTTCACCTTGGGGGTCAATGCCCAACCAACTAAGCCACATCGGTCAAGGCCAGACTTGTAATTTTTTAAAAACCTGCTGGAGAATGGAGCCTGGAGAGAACAGCGAGATGTTTGCAAAGGCCCACGCTAGAGATAACATCAGTCCTCCCTGGGTCCAGGCAGAGGAGGTGGGAATGGACTGAAAGTGGGGCAGGGGTGAGGAGACGGGATGAACAGAGACCATGCTCCAGCTGCAGGGGCAACCCAGGGAAGAGGAAGATAGCAGCTTTACTCAGGATGAGCTAAGCACTCCCTCCTCAGAGCCAGAGCTGGACAGGGCAGTGGCTGAGGAAAGAGGGTGTAGTGGGCTATCTAGGCGAGGTAGACCCAGAGATATCGGTGCCCTCCCACTGTTACCAAGCCCCAGGCAATAGACAGTAGGTCCCTGGGACTACATTGGCCCCCTCTTCCCCTGCCCCAGCTGATGCTCGGGTTCCAGTGTGGCTTTGAGTGGAAGGAGGCATCTTTGGTGGCCTTTGGAGGGAAGTAACCAGATGTACATTATGCCTGACAGGAACTGGAGGTGACTGGCTGAGAGCAGACCCCAGGTGACGGTTACTGGGAGGAGACGGGGTCAGGAGACACTTTTCCAACATTCTGTGTACCCAGTCCCTGCATATGTCCTCTTCTACCCTCAGAATTGTCCTGTCAGGCCAGTGGCCCAGACAGGGCCAGGGCCACACCAGTTGGTAAGAGCCAGGATTTGAACTTGGCTCTGTCAGACACCAGAGCCTATATTCTTTCTTTCTTTTTTTTTTAAGATTTTATTTATTTATTTATTTATTTTTTAAATTTATCTTTAGAGGGGAAGGGAAGGAGAGAGGGAGAGAAATATCAATGTGTGGTTGCCTCTCGTGTGTCCCCTGCCAGGAACTGGCCTGCAACCCAGACATGTGCCCTGACTGGGAATTGAACCTCAATCCTTTGGTTCGCAGGCCTGTGCTCATTCCACTGAGCTACACCAGCCAGGGCTTGCTTGCTTTTTTTTTTTTTTTTTTTTTTTTTTTTTTTTTTTTTTTTTTTTTTTTTTTTTTTTAGCTTATTATTTTTTAGAGACATGGGAAGGGAGGGAGAAAGACAGGGAGAGAAACATGTGAGAAACAATTGGTTGCCTCTCATACGTGCACCGACCAGGGACTGACCTGCAACCCAGGCACATGCCCTGACTGGGAATCGAACCAGGACCTTTGGCTTGTGGGATGATGCCCAACCAACTGAGCCACACTGGCCAGGGCCAGAGTCTACATTCTTTACAAGAACCTGCATTGCCTTGGATGGCGTTGTGGGGACACAGAAAGCAGAAGTGTCCTCAGGGTGCAGGTCTGGTTTGGAATGAGGAAGAACTGCTGGCTTTGTTGGCAGTAAGCTCCTTGCTGCTGGAGGTTTCCAAAGCTGGCCATGGAAGTGTCGGTGATGCTAATGAGGAGTGGGGACAGGATCAGATAACATCCAGATGCTACAGTTTGGCCTTGTATTATATTTCAGATTTTTTTTTTTGCTCTTCAGAAATAAATTCATTTATTCAGCAAAAAAAACAAATCATGTGCACGAAGAGCGAGCAGAAGATATGTCTCTGTTCTCTGCTTGCCTCCAAGGAAAGAATCCCAAAACTGCCCTTTCTGTGAACCTGTGCCAAGGTCTCCACAGGACGGTGGAGAGCAGGAAGCCCCGCCCCACCCCCTGCACAACCTACTGTGGGGCGGCCTCGGTTTCTGCCACAGCAGATCTGCTTCTAGTCTGCTCTGCTGTGGCCTGGCTATGGGCACGGACAAGTGGCTGCACATTTCCTGTCTCAGTCTCCTCCTCTGCAAAATAGGGGGCTCGCACCAGCCAAGGTGCACGTGAAGCAGGAGCTCTTCCCCCCTCTGTTTCAGGAAGGCCACAGGTGGGAATCCCAGCCTGGGCCCCGTAAGCAGCAAGAAGATGCAGCAGCTGTTGGCCGTGTTGGGGTTCTTCCTGGGGGCGGCCTGGGCTCCAGTGTTGTCCTTTGAAGCCTCTGAGGAAATGGAGCTGGGTATGACCTCTGAGGTGGGAGAGGGTGGCAGGGGTGGGAATGGTGGGCACCAAGAGGGGGCTGAGCAAAGCTGGAAAGGATCCTGGCCCAGGCCCTGGGGCAGCGGCAGCAGCAGGACAGAGCCCAACCATTGAGACTCGGTGTGTGGCTCCCAGAAAGCACCCACCTATTTCTGTGTCCACAAGAGAGGACTGGCCTTGCAGGCCCAGGGTGAGCCCCATGGCTGTGTGTGTGCGGCCGGGGAGGCCCAGGCAGTTGGTGTGGTGTGGCATGTGCCATGTGTGTGTGTGTGTGTGTGTGTGTGGCTTGGATGGTGTAGCATCCAGTCCAGTGGGGTGCTTCCTGCTGAGTGTGTGATGTGTTTCAGGGTGTTGCCACTGCCCTGCACGTAGCATCTGCAGCATGTGGCTGTGTGTGTCGAGGGGCAGCAGGTGTCCAGCATGTGTCTGAGGTGCTTGTGCCCTGCATGTGCTGCACATCGTCCATGGCAGGGGCTTTGGGGTTCACTGACCCCTGCCCTCGGCCCCCAGAGCCTTGCCTGGCCCCCAGTCCGGAGCAGCAAGAGCAGGAGCTGACTGTGGCCCTGGGGCAGCCTGTGCAGTTGTGCTGTGGGCAGGCTGAGCGCAGCGGCCACTGGTACAAGGAGGGCAGCCGCCTGGCACCTGCTGGCCGGGTACGAGGCTGGAGAGGCCGCCTGGAGATTGCCAGCTTCCTGCCTGAGGATGCTGGCCACTACCTCTGCCTGGCACGAGGCTCCACACTGGTCCTGCATAACGTCACCTTGGCAGTGGATGGTAAGGGGTCTTCCAGGGGCTACGGAGTGCCAGGGAGAGACTCTCCCCATCCTGGACCTCACATACTTCCCTCTGTCCCTGACACAGACTCCTTGACCTCCAGCAATGGTGATGAGGACCCCAAGGCCCATAGCGGCCCTTTGAATAGGCACATTTACCCACAGCACGGTCAGTAGAAGTCATTAAAGACTCATTTTCCTACCTCCCAGCTGGTCCCTGAGAAGAGACCTGTGTGGAAACAGGCGGTCATCCTGGGGGCAATAAGTCCTCCCTTCCCCTCCAGCACCCTACTGGACACACCCCCAGCGCATGGAGAAAAAACTGCACGCAGTGCCTGCTGGGAACACCGTCAAGTTCCGCTGTCCAGCTGCCGGCAACCCCATGCCCACCATCCGCTGGCTCAAAGACGGACAGGACTTCCACGGGGAACATCGCATTGGAGGCGTTCGGGTGAGCCTCCGGGTCCCTGGGCTACCTGCTCCTCCACTTTCACTTTCCCGTCAGCTCCTTCAAACCTGTAAATCAACCCCCCGGTTTCTTCTCTAATGAGGAAGGCCACTGCGTGGCCCCAGGAGGATCATGGACTGTGGACTCAGATAGCTCTGGTTCAAGTCCCCACTCTGCCATGCTGTGGCAATGACTTAGCCCCTTGGCTTAAGCGACTCCATTTGTAAAGGGGGAAGGATCCCTGACTGGCATCAGTAAGCTTGGGCAGCTCGTTCTCATGGCAAGACTCTAGGGCTAGCTCCTGGCTGCGATGAAGAAGCTGAGACTCAGGCCAAAGCCTGGCTCAAGGTGGCATAGGGAGGAGAAGGCTGAGCTAAGACTTGAGGCTCAGGCACTTCTTGGAAACATCTCCTCCTTTGTCTGAAAGTCCCTAGTCTTGGCTTGCGCTCTCCCCACCCCCTCTCCCTGGGTGGGCACAGGCTGGTGGCCCCTCATGAGCCCTCCACTTCCCCCAGCTGCGCCATCAGCACTGGAGCCTGGTGATGGAAAGTGTGGTGCCCTCGGATCGTGGCACGTACACCTGCCTTGTGGAGAATCCGGTGGGCAGCATCCGCTACAGCTACCTGCTGGATGTGCTGGGTGAGAGGACAGGCAGGCAAGGAGGCATGGGGGGCAGGAGCCCAGACTCCGCCCTCAGGCAGGGCCCAGTCTGGCCAGCAACGTGGACTCAATCTTTGATGGCTCTGCCTGGCTGCTCAAAGTGTCTGCAGGCCTGGGGGAGCAGGGGTCAGCCAAGGAGAAGAGTGGGGAGAACACCGAGGCAGAGGGCACAGGCTGAGTGGAGGCCTCAGGGGTAAAGAATAGAGTGCATTGGTGGGGAGGCACATGCCTAGGGTGTGGGGATCCAGGCCATGGAGGGTTTTGACATCTAGGCTGAGGAGTTGTCCTTGACCCCAAAGGCAATGGGGAGCCATGGAAGGTTTAAGCAGGGTTAGCAGGAGGCGAACAGGGTCTGAGCTGTGTATAAGGAAAGTCGCTTCTTTCAGCTGGGAGAAGGCAGGAGGTGGGTGGCCAGGGTGCTTCTGCGGGTGCCGCTGGTCAGGGTTGACGGCCTGGCCCGGTCCCCAGAGCGGTCCCCGCACCGGCCCATCCTGCAGGCAGGGCTCCCAGCCAACACCACAGCTGTGGCAGGCAGCGACGTGGAGCTGCTGTGCAAGGTGTACAGTGATGCCCAGCCCCACATCCAGTGGTTGAAGCACATCGTCATCAACGGCAGCAGCTTTGGGGCCGACGGCTTCCCCTATGTGCAAGTCTTGAAGGTCCAGCCCCGGTGGTTCCTGAGCCCACCCTGCCCTCCTTCCCTGTCAGGAAGGGCAGTTGCCAGCTCCCTCCCTGGCCACAGTGTGGCCCCAGGCCCTGCGGTGACTCCTGAATATGTCTCCCACACCCAGACAACAGACATCAACAGCTCAGAGGTGGAGGTCCTATACCTTCGGAACGTGTCAGCTGAGGATGCAGGCGAGTATACCTGTCTGGCAGGCAACTCCATCGGCCTCTCCTACCAATCGGCCTGGCTCACTGTGCTGCCAGGTGAGTACCTGATGGGGCCAGGAGAGGCTGCAGCCTCCTGTGGTGACCCAGTAGCCAGCTGTGACCTACTATCCCTTGGCCCGTGGGATATAAGCCTGGGGCACATTGTGTGGCTTGGGTGTTGTACTCTGTATATTGCAGTCCCCCTTCATGCCACCATGGGACTGTCCATGTGGCTCAAGGCCATGTGTGTGCTGAGGGCTGTCAGGGCCTGGGGTCGAGGGGGTGGGGCCCGCCCCATCTGACCACTGGCTGGTCAGTTATGGGTCTGTGTGTTTCTGCCTGCGGACAGAGGAGGACCTCGCCTGGACAGTGGCAGCACCTGATGCCAGATACACAGACATCATCCTGTACGCAGCTGGCTCTCTGGCTTTGGCAGTGCTCCTGCTGTTGGCCGGCTTGTACCGTGGGCAGGTGCTCCATGGCCGGCGCTCACGGCAGCCTGCCGCAGTGCAGAAGCTGTCCCGTTTCCCTCTGGCCCGACAGGTAATGTGCTGTGTCTACCCCTGTGTCCCGTCGTGAGGTCCCGCTGAGGTTCAGCGCCAGCGGGCCCACCGAGCCTCCCGCTTTGCAGTTCTCCCTGGAGTCGGGCTCCTCCGCCAAGTCGAGCTCCTCCCTGGTGCGGGGCGTCCGTCTCTCCTCCAGCGGCCCCCCCTTGCTTGCCGGCCTTGTGAGCCTCGACCTCCCTCTAGACCCTCTGTGGGAGTTCCCCCGGGACAGGTACGCGGTGCTGAGTGAGGGTGCAGCATGGGCTGCAAGCAGGAAGTCCTCCTGGGCGGCCAAGCCCTCAGCTTTCTTGCTCTCTAGGCTGGTGCTGGGGAAGCCGCTGGGCGAGGGCTGCTTTGGACAGGTGGTGCGCGCAGAGGCCTTGGGCATGGACCCGGCCCAGCCTGACCGAGCCAGCACGGTGGCTGTCAAGATGCTCAAGGGTGAGTGTGGCAGCCTGGGGACTGACCAAAGGAGCTCTTAGAAGCCAGGAAAGGCTGTGTGAACCCACCCTTGGGCTGTGGCGCACCTCAGCTGCTGACCCTGGCAAGCCACTTGAGCCTATTTCCTCTGAGCCCAAGGTCCACAGAAAGTGCTAGTGTATACCATCTCACCCACTGGGATGGTGGTGGCTGTAAAGATTTGGGATGACTGGGGTATGAGACCCCCTGTCAGCCCCAGCCCTGGGTAAGCCTTGGCTTCTAGCAACCTTGTCAGCCTTGCAGGCCTCCACCTCACTGCCCTGGAATCACACCCTCAGCCTCCCCTCCCCTGGGCCTACTGCTCTAGCATAGCCTTTCCAACTTTAAATTCAGCCCCAGCCCCCAAGTAGGAGCCTCAGGGTGCTTAGCACCCACCTGGGTCTACCATGGGAGCCTCTCACTGCTGAACCCCAGGCCTCCAGACAAGAGTGGCCCAAACTACTGTTCTGCTCCCCGCCCCCACTCCAGCCCTCCTCTCTGCACAGCTGGGGCCACCTGGCACTTTCCCTGAGGCAGGGATTGAGAAATGTGCGTTGTGAGGTCTGGTGGGGAGGGCACACTATTGGCCCGGGACCACGGGTCAGCCCAGGCCCCAGCCGCTGCTCCACAGCCTCCCTCCAGGTCTCCCCTAGCTGGACCCCACTGGCAGCTCCCTGGATTCCCAGGCCAGATGGACGCCAGGCCCTGGTCAGATAGACCTCGGGGCGCCAGCCTGCCTTCCACCCCCAAGGAGCTCTCACCCCATTCGGGGACTGACGCCAAGCCCTGCAGACACGCCTCCATCCCGCTCAGAGCTCTTCCCCTCTCCTGTTTCCAGGCCCCTCACTGGCAGGCTAGTGCTTCCAGGTCCTTGATCTTGTTGAATCCTTGCAAGTGCTGTCAGAGGTTGGGCATGAGCCATTGTCCCAGTTCATACATGAGGACCCCGAGGTTCAGAGAGGCGAGGTGACTCCTTCCAGGCCACACAGCCCAGTGGGGACTCAGGCCCAGACCTTCCTGACTCTCTGCCCCCACCCCACTCCCACCCCCCTCCACAAGGCCTGCCTTGGTGGTCACCCTGGCTGTCCCCCTTGCAGACAACGCTTCTGACAAGGACTTGGCAGACCTGGTCTCTGAGATGGAAGTGATGAAGCTGATTGGCCGACACAAAAATATTATCAACCTGCTGGGTGTTTGCACCCAAGAAGGTGGGGCAAGGTGGGCCAGTGTGGGCGCAGGTTAGAGCCTGTGGCACAGCCTCGACAGCACCCCCGCCTCCCTCCCCTTCGCAGGGCCCCTGTACGTGATCGTGGAGTGTGCTGAGAAGGGCAACCTGAGGGAGTTTCTGCGAGCCCGGCGCCCCCCTGGCCCTGACCTCAGCCCTGATGGACCAAGGAGCAGTGAGGGGCCGCTGTCCTTCCCTGCCCTGGTCTCCTGTGCCTACCAGGTGGCTCGAGGCATGCAGTACCTGGAGTCTCGGAAGGTGTGGGCAGTGGGCAGCTCTCCAGGCCACTCAAGAGTGCTCCATCTTCACACTCTCCTTTCGGTGTCTCCCCTCCTCCCTGGCTCCCTCCTGGTTTTCATTGCCCCGAGTCCTTCTGGACGGAGCTGACCACATGCCCCACTGCCCTCACACGCTCCCAAGCCCATGGGTGGGGCAGGGGGGGCCCTGAAGTTGGACTGTCCAGGTCCCCACCTGTCACATGGGTGATGCCCCCTGCCCTGTCCCCAGTGTATCCACCGGGACCTGGCTGCCCGCAATGTACTGGTGACAGAGGACAATGTGATGAAGATCGCGGACTTTGGCCTGGCCCGCGGCGTCCACCACATTGATTACTACAAGAAGACCAGCAATGTGAGGGGGTGGGGCGGGGGCTTGGGGGGTGGACAGGCAGGACCTGTGGGACTGCCATCAACATCTAGCCTGCCCCCCAGGGCCGTCTGCCTGTCAAGTGGATGGCACCAGAGGCCCTGTTTGACCGTGTCTACACACACCAGAGCGATGTGTGAGTCCTGGGGGATGTGGAGGGGCGGTGCCGGCCAGGATCATTGCCCTATCCCACAGAAAAGGTCACGTAGCCCTGTGACCTGAGTGGGACCAGACCCCCCACAAAAGCCCCTATCCCCACCCCTCTTGGTGGGTCATGCCCACAGGGGCCCTCATCCCAGCCCCAGGAGTAGGCAGTGAAGCTGAGCCCTGATCCTGCCTCCAGGTGGTCATTTGGAATCCTGCTCTGGGAGATCTTCACCCTCGGGGGGTCCCCGTACCCTGGCATCCCTGTGGAGGAGCTATTCTCCCTGCTGCGAGAGGGACACAGGATGGACCGGCCCCCGAACTGCCCTCCAGAGCTGTGAGGCCCCACCCCCACCTCCCCACACTATCTAGTCCTCACCCTCTGCTCTGACTGGCCTTGGCCCCTCCCCTAGGGAGGCCCTGCCCTCACCCCAGGGGCTACGGGTCCCTCCGACTCTGCACCCCCACCCCCAGGTACGGGCTGATGCGGGAGTGCTGGCACGCGGCGCCCTCTCAGCGGCCCACTTTCAAGCAGCTGGTGGAGGCGCTGGACAAGGTCCTGCTGGCCGTCTCTGAGGAGGTGCGGCTCCTCCCCCGTTCTGGGACTTCCCCCTGCCCGCTCCCCTGTGGGCTTCTTCTGAGCCATCTGGGCTGACCAACACTGTTCCCCACAGTACCTGGACCTCCGCCTGACCTTTGGACCCTACGCCCCCACCGGTGGGGATGCCAGCAGCACCTGCTCCTCCAGTGACTCTGTCTTCAGCCACGACCCCCTGCCCCTGGGGCCCAGCTCCTGCCCTTTCCCCAGGGTGCAGACCTGAGCAGGGGCTGGGGTCTGAGTGGGCAGAACAGCCAGCAGCCTTTGGCCACCTGGCTCTGTCACAACCCCGTGGTGCTTGACCTTGACAGTCCCCTCTGGCTGCCGGGTGCCTTCCCAGATCTCTGCTTCCCCTTTGGGGAAGTCTGTCCTTGGTCCCAGGGTCCCTGGTGGAGGCTTCCAGCTCTGGCCTGGGGGTCCCAACCCAGAGTCCAAGCCCAGTCTCAAGGGCCCTCGACGTTCTAATATACTGGATACAGAGCTCTGCTTGGCCTCCTAGGACTTGGTATGTGGTCCCAGTTCCAGGGGTCAGCGGACCTGGCTGCAGGGCTGCCCCAAACCTTCCTGTTCTCTACACCCAGAGAGCTCTTGGGCCTCTGAACGCTCCCCCAGGCCTCCCCTACCGCCCGCCCCTCTGCTGCTTGCCCCAGCGTCTTGGTGGAGGGCGCATTGGCCCCTGTGCTCTAGCTGAAGCAGGAAGCCTACCCCAAACACAGAAGCAAATGGTCTTTATAAATTATTTTTTGAAATAAACGTCCGAGTGCCTGGTGTCTTCCTTGCATAGGATGGAGGGGGAACAGGGTGGAGGAACCCCCAAGCTGGAAGTTCTGCCTGGGCGACAGACTGACCCATCTCCAGCTGCCTCAGAGTGGACCGAGGGGCCCGCGGGCGCCTCCGCCTCTTGCGGGCACCATCTCCTGTACGCGATGGTGGGAACCAGCCTGCGGGCAGAGGAGTCCGTACCGCACCATCCACCGCCCAGGACTGTCCCCTGTGCACATGCGAGACCTGGGGCTGTCGCCGAGGGAGCTGGCAGCGCCCCTCCCCCACCGGCTCAGCATTAACCAATCTGACAGTTAACACTGCATGAAAGCATGCGCCTGCTCCCACGCCCTGCCGCTAGGGCTGGAGGCCTATGGGGGCCGCGCCGCCCCGCCTGCCCTGGCAAGTCTCCCCAGCAGCAGCTGGTTGCCGCCCTCCCGGCTGCGCCGCAGCTGTCCCAGCCCGCCTGGTCCTCCCCTAGGGAGCCCTTATGGCCCTGTTCTCAGACGCCCTCTGGGGGAGGGGGGTAAAAAGGATCAGCTTCCCTGGGCTCTGAGCCCGGAACCTTCGGAACCTTCATGGGCTCCATCCCAGGGGTTACTGCTGCTCTCCAGCCCCTGAACCATGGGGTGTGGGTGCCTGACCCAGTGCCTGCTCTCTCCTGCCCTGTCCCCCTGGCATGGGACTTCCCAACCAGGACAGACCCTCTGTGGACACCACATGATTGCCTCCATGGCCTCCCACAGGGCTGAAAACACACGCAGGGCCAGAGGGAGGGGATCTAAGAATCTGGGCTGGGGCCTCCCTGGAAGACAGCAGCACCTGCTGGCCCTGCTTCGTTCCTCCTCCGGGTCCCCTCATGTCCCAGCCATGCCTCTGACTGACTCACCATTCCCCACACTGAACCACTCACCTTCCCCCCAAAATCACCTTCCCTGGAGTCCCCCATCTCAGAGAGGGCACAGGCCCCAAACCAGGGAGTCATCCCCAACCACCTCCTTTCCCCCGGGAATCCCTTTCTCCAAGGAGGTGGAAAGAACAGCAGACTTGGAGCCTGACACTCCCAGGGCCCCGCTGCCAGCGCTGTCACTTCTCTGCCAGCATGCATGGGAGCCCCTGCCCGGCCTGCGTCCCTGGGCCGAGCTGAGGGTGAGAAGAGACATGCACAAGCACACGCTTGGGGATGGATGCCATGCAGGGTTCAGGCAGGTCATGCTGAGAGCTGGTGGCAGTGGCCAGAGTGCCCCCTCCAGCCCAAGGTCCCCCTCACTCATTTCCCCGCAGGTGGCTCCAGAGGCAGCTGCCTAAAGTGACTCTTGGCTTCTCCTCCTGCACTCAAGGACCCACACTGGCTCCCTGGAGCCCCTAAACTTTCAGACTGAGCTCCACCCCTGAACTGGAGTCTCTCCTTGACTACATCCTTCGTCAACCCAGTCAATCACAGGCAAGGCAGGTCTCTGCAAGCCTACCCCAGAAGGACGGGGCTGTCTGGGGTAGTGTGAGAGGACAGGGGGTGAGAGATGAGAGCCCCATTTCCACTTCCCCACCGTGAGCCCACTGCTCTCCCTCACCACAGCCTCACCAGACAAAGATCACTTTTCCCATTTAATGGTGGAGACACAGGGATGTCATAGGCCCAGGGTGCTGCACATGTGGGAGACCAGAGCCAGGTCACTCAGAGTGACAGGGGCAGCTGCTGCCTCACAGATCCCAGGAGCCAGGAGGGGCTCAGCTGCCCACCCTGTGCCCCTCCCTGCCTGCCTCCCTGGCAGGCACACGCTAGCTGGGGCCCTTCCACATTCCTGATGTCGCATGTAAGAGGGAGACAGATGCTGCTAATTCCCATGCAAGCTTGGCTGCCCCATCTCCCCTCCTCTCAGCCTGCTTTGGGCACGCGGCAGAGCCCAGACCCCTGGTCAGTCTGGATTCCAAGTGGCTTCCTAGCCTGTGACATGGGGCTCGGGAGGCTGTAGGAAAAGCATTGGTCACCTCTGGACTCTGCCACTTGCTGGCTGAGTGTATCAGTCAGGGCTCTGGCAGGAGCAACCGACAGACAGCCAGAGCCCAGGGACAGGAGGCTTCTGGGAGGAGGGTCAGGTGGTCCCCAGCGTGGGGGAGGCAGCTATGACCGAAGTCGCCCTCGGAGCCTGACACAGGCATGCCACCACACCTGGACAGGCTTTAAGTGCTCCTCCAACACATGGGCCCAGGAGGGAAGGGCCCAGGGCCAGGCTGCCAGGATCTTGCTCACTCCTCCAGGCAGCCCTGGCAGGAAGGCCTTCTTGTCCCGGTGTCAAGTTAAGGACAACCAGGGCTTGGAAGGAGGAAGAGTGCTGGTGACCAGGCGCCTGTCCCACTGCAGAGTTCATGTGGCCTGGCCTTTCCAAGGGCAGGGGAGGCTCTGGGTTCGAAGAAGCAGGAACCTCTGTCAGTGGAGACCACGCACAGGGGTGAACGGACCAACATTCCGGAGGCCCCAGCACAGGGGTGCCGGGCCCAGCCTTTGGGGCTCCAGCCCCTGGCTTTCAGTCCCTGCCACCTCAGGGCCCTCACATGGGCTTCTCTTTCCTGAAGAGCATGCCTCCTTCTCACCTGGCCAAGCTCTCCTCACCTTTTATGTGTCACTCAAACTTCATTTCTCAGGCGGCCTCCCCTGGCTCCCCAGGTGGCCCTTCCCCCTCCCCATCATACTGAGACCCTGTGGGTGGGGCTCGGTGCTGCAGAAGCTGCAGCTCTCACGTCTCCTCTCTTCGAAGAGAGCGGCAGAAAGCCCGCTCTGCTTGGGTGGGTTTCCAATGAGTCCTGAACCTTCAGCATGTTCCTGGACCACCTGGAGACCCTGGGCTGTGGGTCCCACCTCAGAATCTCTCACACTGGGTAGGTTTGGGGTGCACTCTGCAAACGTGCATTTCTAACATGTTCCCCAGGAGCACAGCTGCTGGTCTGGGGGCCACATTTTGGGAACCGGGATTTTTATAGAGGAGCATTACGTGTTTGAAGTTGAAACTGCTCAACAAAAAACTCCAATGACAAAAGATGATTTTCAATGAACAGCAGCCCCCAGCCCCCACTTCCAGGCTCCCCAAGGGAAACTGCCTGCGTCCCTCCCATGGCTTCAGAGCTCTTGACCTACTTCAGCAGCTACTGTCGGTGTCCCCCTTGGCCCCTCCAGGGACACACTTGGCAGACCTGAGGGGCAGTAAAGTGCTGAACATAGGGACAGAGGAGACCCATTCCCAGGTACAGGCACACTCAGGTGCACACACCCACCGCATTCCCAGGTACAGGCACACTCAGGTGCACATACCCACCGCACTGCCTGCCCCTTCCCACACTTCCAAACTGAGGTGGGAGGCCCCTCCCAGCCCTCCACCTGCTGTAGGATTTAGCCTAATCCCGGAGGGAGGCAGCTGCAGCTCTCTCAAGGGGAGAGGGCTCCCCTCCGGAGGAAATCTCCTTTTATTCTCTTGCTGCCGAAATCTGACCTTCCCTGGCACCTGGGCCCCACGACTGGGGCTTGTCCCCAAGAAGTGGCTGAGGAGGAGGCATGAAATCACCAACAGCTGAACTCACCCGGCTGGCCGGCCCCCACATCCTCTCCCACCCAGTGGCTGGCTCCCACTGCATGGCCCCCACCCCTCCCAGGCTCCCAGTGCCAGGCACAAGGGCTTGTGCTGGTCCTTTGGGCCCAGCCTGACCTGGCCCGACTGATCTCACCAGCTGACCCTCGGGGCATGACCGGGGCTCTTGATGGCTCCCCAGGCCACACCTGCGCCTCTAGGTCTCAGCTCAGCTCTTGCCCCTCCAGGAAGGCTGGACTGACCTCTAGGCCTGCTGTAGGCATTCCACCTCCATGCATGATGGGAAGGACCATGTATGTCTCTCTGTCCCACCCAGGGCAGGGCCTCTTGGGTGCCATCTATAAGAGCGCAGGCTCATTCAGTGCAGAACCGGCTGCCCTAAGTCAAATGACCACATGACCTGGTGAGGGAGATGATGAGGCTCTCTTTCCCTCCACAGCGGAGGCTCCTAGGAAACTGGAGGGATGGCTGGCAGGGCTGAAACATGGAGACGCACGCTGGACAGCACAGGACCTTCCAAGGGGGGCAGCTCTCGGATCCGAGGGGAGCAGAGATTGTTACTGTTGCTGGGGGACCCACCACACATGCTGAGGGCTTTACCGACACGGCCAAGCTTCTGTTCCCTTCCTAAATAATGGCTGGCCTAGAATTTTCTGGAGCAGCACTGTCCCGTAAGTGTCCAGTAAACTCTCCGATGATGGAAATGTTCTCTAGCTGTGGTGTCCAAGACAGTAGCCCCTAGCCACATGTGGCAAGTGAGCACTTGAAATGTGCCTCATGCAACTGAGGAACTATTGTACTTAATTTACATATTAATTAATCTTTTTAACGATTTTATTTAGTTAGTTTTAGAGAGAGGGGAAAAAAGGGAGAAAGAGAGGGAGAGAAACATCAATGTGTGAGAGAAACATCAATCAGTTGCCTCTCACATGCCCCCATCTAGGGAACTGGCCTGCAACCCAGGCATGTGCCCTGATGGGGAATTGAACCAGCAAACTTTTCATGTACAGGCCAACACTCAATCCACTGAGCCACAC
This sequence comes from Anoura caudifer, assembly GCA_004027475.1. NCBI lineage: Eukaryota > Metazoa > Chordata > Mammalia > Chiroptera > Phyllostomidae > Anoura > Anoura caudifer. Next base: position 27,723 of record PVKU01006906.1, read on the forward strand.
CAGCCTGGGCTAAATATTCATTTAAAGAGCTGTGCATATTACCCTGACAAGTGTGGCTCAGTTGGCTGGGTATCTTCCCACAAAGTGAAAGGTTACCATTTCAATTCCCAGTCAGGGCACAAGCCTGGGTTGTGGGTTCAGTACCCAGTTGGGGTGTGCACAAGAGGCAACCAGTCCATGTTTCTCTCACAATGATGTTTCTCTTCCTCTCTTTCTCCCTCCCTTCTCCTCTCTCTAAAAAATAAATTTAAAAAGTTAAAACAAAAACAGATCTGTGTATATAGATCTGGCCAGTTTGTTAGAGCATCATCCTGATACACCGAGGTTGCAGATTCCATCCCCGGTCAGGGCACAGACAAAAAGCAGCCAACGAGTGCATCAATGTGTGGAATAACAAATAGATGTTTTTCTCTAAAATCAATCAATAATTTTTTTTTTTTTTAAAGAGCTGTGAATTGACAGTACAGCTCTGGAGCCTAGTGCCTCAGCGGGAACTCCCTCGCCCCGCGTGGTCAGAGAGAAACCAGAGGTGCAAGTAGCGCGCAGCGCCCTCCCGTCCGTGTCACATCAGTGCTGAGGACTCAGGGGTGTAGTCCCTTGGGGACAGTGGGCAGGTGGTCACAATCGTTCTTTTGGGGAGAACTAGGTGGCTGCGGTCAGAAAGGGAGGGGGCTTTTTTTTCTTTTGATTTTTGTAACTGGTACATACCTTACTTATTTACAAAATATTGAATTTGTTTTCCAGGAAAAATACCAGAGAAGAAAATATTCCAGGGGTGGAGGTAGAGGGGACTAAATGGTCATGGAAAACAAACAAATAAATATTAAATTAAAAAAGAGAAAACTATAAAAAAATTGACTTTAAAAAAAGAAAAATACTCTCAGTACACACCAGCTTCCAAAGCTTACTGGCCCTGAAACCATAGGCCAGAGCCATCTTTGGAGCCTCTAAGCCCTACCCCCCACCCCCCACCCCGCCACCCCGCCACCCCGCCTGCTGCCGCCACAGCCACACTATCCTTCTGCCTGCATCACACACCCACCCAGTCTGGAAGCCAGGCCACCGGTCACAGCCGGAGCTGACCCCTGCCCACTCCCAAAACTCCCCGCACACCCCTCCCCCACTGAGCCTCCAGCCCAGGGACCTTGCTGTTTTTCCATCACCCCAAGCTCAGGCAGACCTCAGGGCCTTAGCGCGTGCAGGCCCCTGCGTGCCTGAATGCTAGTCCCCTGGCTCTTCTGCCTGGGGACAGATCTGCTTCCGGTGCGTTTGCCGTGAGCACGTTCGCTGTGAACGTCTTGGCGGCAGGCATTTCACCGCAAGTATTTGCAGCCCGCAGCTAATCAGCCTTAAGGACTGGAAACAGTTCGGTTGACGATGTTGAAGCTGGTTGTCAGTTCGGTTTCATTCTCCCTGCACGAAGTTCTCGCCATCACCCCTACTTTTGTATTACATAGATCTTAGCCCACATGATGTCTACACAGGGGGGAGCAGGCTTGGAGGTCTTAAACAGTGAACGATAGGGACTGAGAATGAAGCCCGACTGCACAGCTCAGGGCAAGCCAGAGTGCACGCTCCGCCAGCAAAGGACACCGTGTCAGTTTGCAAATCCTTAGGCAAGCACACAACCCCCCATGGCAAACAGAAGGGCGGCTGATGATACACACCAGTCTTCAGAGAGTGCTAATTATCGATTCTTTAGTTGGAAGCTCACACCTCGCTTAACGAAGGATGGAATTGTAGTGAAAAAGAAAAAGTGCCATCCTGAACCAGGAGACAAATCAACAAGCAAAAAAATAAAAATTAAAAAAATTTAAATATATATATAATACAATGAATGAACAACTTCAAAGACAGTGCATTTTCATCTTTTTGCAATAGTCTTCAATTTTGTGATGAATTTTTCATATTTCATTATGTCCTTTTTAATGTCTCTCTTTTTTTTCATTATTTTGTCTTTTACAGCAGGATTGCCTTACAGTCTATTAGTCATGCTGCAAAAATGTGTGCGGCAAAGATGTTTACAGCAAAAGTGCTTATGGCAAAAATGCCTAGAACCTGCCAGAAAAAAGGTCACCTCCTCAGGGTGGCCTCTCCTGACCACCCCGGGTAAAGTCCTCCCTCTGCTATTCCATATTTCAGCCCCTTGTTTGTTTTCTCCTGTCATTACCTTATTTGCTCACCGTTTACAGCTGCCACCTCCCTAGAAGGTGAGCTCTGAGAGGTTGAGGGGTTGTCCTGTCCACAGATGTACCCTGAAGGTGCTCCCCCAGTGCTCACGGAATGAATGAATGTGGAATGAATTTCCCAAATTCAAAATTCAAATCCCAGGCCGGCGAGCTGATCTCAAAGAGGCCCTCCCCAACCCTTCAGGAGCTGGCACAGCACCCCCAAACACATTCTCATGCATGTAGTGAACCCCGCAGTGCCCACAGAGGGACAGTCAGCCCCTCACCTCCACTGAGCTGGGACCTCAGAGAGGACTCAGGACTGTCATGGCCCTAAGTGCCTCTAGCCTCTGGTGTCCGCTGGTAAATAGCACTGCTCACACTGTGTCAAGGACAGCACAGGGCACGAGGTACCAATATCTATGGCAGGCTGGCGAATCCACAAGACAGACTCCTGCAGACCACACAGAGAAAGCATGATAAGTGACTGACTGCCGAGGAAACCTAGAGGTTACCAAGCATGTGAGGAGATCCTGTAACTCAAAAACAGTGCAAGAGATACTCTCACTTCGCACTTAATCAGACTGGCGAAGGTTAGAAAGCTGGAGAACTTACACCAGGATTCACTGGGCCATGAGAGGCCTTCCTGGACCACCGGCCAGCCTCTCAGGGTCGGCTGGGAGCCTTCGGCTCATTGAATACAGAGCCCACCCTCACATCCTCCCATAGGACCAGGCAGGAAAAGCTGGGAGAGAGGTTGAGGGCATCAGGAGTCTACTGGGAAGCAGAGGGGTTACGAGTATGGGCCTGATGGATGCACAGCATGGCTACACGAGGGACCTCAGGCTGCAAGCACTGAGTGGGAAGGTAAGAAATTGAATGAGCTCTAAAGCAGAAAGCCACCTGCTTGAAAGGAAAGATGACTAAAAACAGGTCATAGGACAGGCATGAGACCATCAGCAAGACTGCCTGGGGGCAGGGTGACAGGAGTGGGAGCGAGGACCAAAGGGAATTGAAAAGCAAATACAGGCCCTGGCTGGTGTAGCACGGTGGATTGAACGCAGGCCTGTGAACCAAAGGATCACGGTTCAATTCCCAGTCAGGGCACATGCCTGGGTTGCAGGCCAGTTCCCCGAAAGGGATGCATGAGAGGCAACCATACATTGATGTTTCTCTCCCTCTCTCTCTCTCCTTCCCTTCCCCTGTAAAGATAAATAAATAAAATTAAAAAAAAAAAAAAAGAAAGAAAAGCAAACACAGGAAGGAGGTCCAGGATCAGCAGGAGCCCAGGGGAGGGGCCTGTGGTGCTTCCCGGAAGGGTGCCCAGGGTGCCCATGCTGAGGAAGAAGGAAGAGCTGAGCAGAGAGAATAAGGTATGTGTGCGTGTGAGTGTTGGGGGCCAGAGCGCAGCAAGTCAACAGACACTTATGGAGCACCTGCTGCAGGCCGGTGTCATCTAGTCACTGACCTACCCTGTGATGGAGACAGGCCCTGTCCTGAGGAGTCTAAAACCTTGAGGGGCAGAGAGATATCAAATGCCCAGGGAAGCGCTGACTAGCCTCAAACACAGGTCCTGAAGGTCACGTGGCTACAGCCATGAGTGCCTGCAGTGGGGATGAGACTGCTCTGGCTCGGGGAAACTTCCATGAGACAGTGACACATGAGCTGAAGGAGGGAGTACTTGGCCTCATGATGAGTGGGAGGAAAAGCATTCCAGGCAGAGGGAACAGACTGTGCAAATGTCTGGAGGCACGCAGGAGTGGAGAGAATCTGGGGACTCCCACCTGGCTTTGTGGACATTGCACACACAGTATAAGAGAGACCATGGTGCCAGATGAGGCCACAGTGCAGCGAGCCTCGCAGGCTGTAGAATTTTCATCCCCAGGGGAGAGGTGAGATCAGAGAGCAGAGGCTGATGGTGGAGATGTGGGGAGACGGGCAGGGGCACTGCTGCAGCATCGGGTCAAACACAGACTGGGGATTGGGGCAGCACTTGCAGTAATGGTGGTGAGACGGAGGGGAAGGTAGTCAAGAGCTTGTAAGTGAGAAAGAGCCAAGACTTGGGTGACCAGGGGGAGTCCACAGGAGTGTTTCAGGGACCAGAAGGATGGTACGTGGAGGTAGGCAGAGCAGGTAATGGCAAAAATTTAAGTCAGACAGATGTGCTCTGCCTGATCCTGAAAAAACACAGCCAGGAGTACCCTCGGCAGTACTGGGGTCTGTCTCTTGTTTCAACCGTGTTTGGACAGAACAGATCCAGGAGTGTCCCTTCTTCCAGCCTCGACCCGTCTCCAGCCTCTTCTCCAGTTACCACCTTCAGAACCTCCTCAGCTGCCCCCAGCCTCCAGGAGCAGTCAGCACCGGTTTTTGACCTTAGCTCCTCATTGCCAAACTCGTGCACTCCCAAATTTGTCAGAATTATTCACTGAGGTGGAGGCCCCTTCAACCACCTGACCACCCTGCATCTGCGGGCCTCCTATACCAACCTCTCTCTCTGGGCTTCTAATTCGACTGTGACCATGTGGCTCTGCAGGGCGTGGGCCACCTCTTCTAGACAGTAGGCCTAGAAGAAGCTCGAGGGCACTGAAGGTCTCTTAAAGCTGCAAAACCAGTGCGGTTGCCGTACCCTCTTCCAGGATGCGCTGAAGACTTCCCAAGATGAGTGGGATAAAACTCAGGATGCCATGGAAGCCACCCTGGCCTTGGAGAAGAACCTGCGCCAGGCCCTTTTGGATCTGCGTGCCCACAGATTCCACCCGCACAGACCCTCATCTGTGACTTCCTGGAGAAACAGGTCCTTGAGGAGTGGGTGGAACTCATCAAGGAGATGGGAGACCACCTGACTAACACTGGCAGGCTGGCGGCCCTCAGGCTGGGCTGGGCAAGTGTCTCTCCGAAAAGCTCGCCCTCAAGCACGACTAGGAGCCTTTGGAGCCCAGAGACCTTTGAGGGGCCCCTGTGCATTTCCCTGGTATCTGGCTTTTTGCATGAGCCTCTCCCTGAAGCCACTAGGCATTAAGCATCCCTTTAACCACCTGGAGCACTCTCCCACACATTGCAGCAAACAGAAACTACAAAGCTTTTTGCAGAAAAAACAAAACAAAACAAAACAAAACAAACACCCACAAGGAGCTAGCACCACCCTAACTCCCCCGTCCTTGTACCTGGCATCCAAACCACCCCCAGCTCTGTCCCTTGGTCTCCTCCTCTTCATGTCACACACCCCTCTTCTTTCCTCTTCAGTCTCTTCCCTGGACAGTGTCTCCAGCACAGGGAGCGGAGCAGAGCAGAGCGAACACGCTGGGGTGATGGTTCCACCTGGTGGCAGCCACAAGGAGTGGATCATCCCACTTCAGCCCTGTGTGAGGTGGGGGTGGGGGACCTTGGGCTGTACCATAGAGGGTTTAGGTGGGGATCCTGTGAAGAGATGCCTTGTGCTGCTGGTGGTGGAGCCAGTTCTGGAGGACTGTTCAGTGATGCTGATAAGGCCTCCACCCTACCCAGTAGAATAGACAATGGGCAAAACTACTGCAATGACCCCTGCTCAAAACCTTCCCAGCTCACAAGGATTGGCCTTAGCTTTAGACACGTCTCATTCTCGTCAGCTTCAGTCCCTTCCTTCACCCCCCTCCCTCCGATGCATGCACTCCCATCCCTCTGCCCAGGTCGTTGTCTTCCTGGAAGTCTCCCACTCCCTACTGGTTTCCTGAATTCCCACTCCTCTGTGGGGTCTCAAACTGCCCATCCCCTCACAAGGAGACCTTCCAGTGCCTCAGTGTTAACTAGGCGAAGAAGGGAGAGAAGAGAGTTTCAGGCCACGGGAACAACATGAGCAAAGGCCTGAGATGCCTCCAAGGAGACAGGAGGGGACTGGGGACCAGAGAGCTTGATGGAACTGTCAGGGCTGCAGCGACAGACCCACATGACTCTCAGGAGGGTCGAGTCCCCAGCAAGTAACAAAGTTTTCTGCAGCAAAGAACATGATTAGATGTGTGTTAGGAAAGGCCCATCTGAGGTTGCCAAGTGAGAAAGGCACTGAAGAGGCTGGGTGGTCTTCGGAAGGACAGGCAAGGGTTACACAGGTGACAGGTGATGGGGGCTTGGACCCTTGAGCCCTACTCTTGCTGGCTGGGTCCTGAGCTAGTGTTCTAGCTTCCCTGAAGGGACCCCAGCTTCCTCCAGTGTGCTCCATGCCAGCTCTGGCTGCTGGCTGCTGGCTGCTGGCTGCAACACCCTTTCCGCTTCTCTGTCCCCTTGTGTTAATCCCCAAACTCTGCCTGCCCCTCGGAGACAGCACTCAGGCCAGTGGGAGCTGCCACTTCATTTTAGAGAGGACAGAACATTTGGGTTCAAAGCTTTGAAGTCAGTAGTGAGTGGCAGAGATGGGATGTGAACCTTAGTCTGTCTGCCTCATCCACCATACTAGGTGGCTTTGCAGTTACAGGCAGGGTTCTGTCACTTGATGGCTGCGGGACTTCGGATGGGTTGCGTTACCTTTCACTGACTCAGTGTCCTCTTCTACAAAATGGGAACGATTGTATGCTCTCTGGGGTTTGTGCAGAGTGTACAGAATAAATACCCACAAGGAGCCCAGTGCAGGCACACAACAGGCGCTCAATAAATGGTTGCCCTTCATGTGAATACTGTCCCAGGAACTTTGCATGCTCACTGGAGACATATGCTTCAGGCTCCTGAGTCAGGGGGAGGACAAAGGGAGATCCAGGAGGGCTGGAAAGGGAGGAGAAGGTGGAAACTGCCTCTTGGGGAGGGCCAGAGCTAAGTCACCCTGAGTTCCAGCTCTGAAGGGCCTTGAATGCGGTGCCAAAGAGCAACCAAAACCAAAATTTCTGGAATTAGAGAAGGCACAACAACTGCCCTAAACTCGGGGGGGGGGGGATACTTTCTCCTTCACAGGTGCCAGTACTGGCCTTGGGGGCCCAAGCGAACCTGGAGAGCAGAAGTGAAGTGGGCACGGCAGCACATTCCCAGTTTTCAGAGAATGCAAGTCCAGGCAGCTCTCCCAAGGCCCGAGAACCATCCCTATGTAATTCCCCAGCTAGTCACACGGTGGTGATAGTGCACCACAAAAGTCCTCTTTCTCCTCCAAGTCTTTCAGCCAAAACAGTCGAGCACCAAAGCCTTCTCAGTGCCTCCAAGAACCGTAGGGAGAATCCTTGCATCAGCTCCCTGAAACAGAGTCTGTTTATATTTCCAACTTCCAGGTGGAAATGAGGACTCAGAGCTAAGTCCATTACTACCCTGAAGATCATCCAACCAAGATTCGAACCTCGATCTGTGTTATCTCCCAGTCTACCTGCCCTAGGACTGCAGTTCATAGTTCTCTCTCCTGCCTCCAGCAGTCGGCAGTGCTGCCTTTGCCGAGCTGGCAATTCGTCTGCCCTGGGTGTGGAATATTAGACAGGACAAGGAAGACTTTCACTTTGACTTTTTTTCCCTCTTAAGTTTAGCTCACTTATGCAGCTTTTGCATTGTGAGTGAAGCCAAAGGGGTGAGGTGAGGAAGGAAGCCCAAGGGAAGTAAAGGGGAGAGAAGGGCAGAGCCTGGCTGGAGGAGCATTGTGATTTCTCTTTTTCAAGTAAATTTCCTTTCTTTTCTTCTTCTAAATTTTATTTATTTACTTTTAGAGAGTGGGGAAGGGAGGAAGAAAGGGAGAGAAACATCCATCGGTTTCTCTACCAGGGACAGAATACAAAACCCCGGCCTGTGCCCTGACCAGGGGGCGACGCCCAACCAACTGGGCCACACTGGTCTGGCCTGAGAGATTTCTCTTAAAAGGAGAGAGAGACTACATGGTTTGTGTACTGCTGGCCTGGAGCAAGAAGACAGAAGTGTTGGAGCTCCAGCAGGGCGAGAGGAAAAAGATGCACAAAAGGCGAGGCGGCATTAGGGCGGGACCCAAAGTCCACACAGGTGGCCAGCCCAGGCCTTTTCCCTCTCTTCTCTCTGAGCCGTGGGGCAGGGCTGGAGGCGAAATCAGATAAATAGACCTTATGGGTCAGTTGGGTCGCTAGCTGGATCTGGGACTCGCCGGACATCACTAGGTATTGGCTGCCTTTCCTCCGCTGGGCTCAGCGCACATACACCACCTTTTCCCTCCAGCTCCTAGTCCACAGCGCAGGGCGCGCGGCCCGAGGCCTGACAGCCGCTGATTGGCCTGCAGGGGCCACCTGACCTAACCGGCCAATCAGAGGCGCTCTCCCAGGAATGCTTTAAGTGCTCTGTGAACGGCCGCTGGAGCTGCGGCGGGGCGGCCATGGGGCCACGTGCGGACAACCTGGCTCTTGTGCTGCGACCCCGCCTGGTTCCGCAGACCCGACTGGCCACGACCCTGTATCCTTTTGCCAAATCCGCCTCTTCTCTCCAGCCGGCTCTTGCAGTTTATCCCTGTTGTGTCCATCCCAGTCCCTTTTGTCAGGTGTGGCTCTAAATGGTGATTTGGCGGAAGACAGAACCAAGTTCAAGTCACTCACTCATCAAGTGACCAATGACAGGTGTTTAACATTGTTGAGACTTAGGTTCCTGTTCTGCAAAATGAGACTGCTAAATACTTGCCAGGTATTTTTGTACATGGTTGAGTTAAAAAAAAAAAAATGGGTTCTATTTTTTTTTTATGGTTGTTGAATTTCCTACTCTTTAGGAGCTCACAACCATCACACAGGGCCTGGTGTTAAGGCTACTTTTTCTTCCTATTTTCTTGCTAGAATGTGAATGTAAACTGCTTGTCAACAGGGATATGACCGTGTGCCTTTTTAGTCTTCCAACAGCACAATCACTTGGTCTGATAAAGGCCAATTTAACCTACAGAAACAGTAGTAGGACAGAGTATATTAAAATCATGGGATTTACAGCACAGAAAATCTCAGCAGTTTGGTTTCTGTGCTATGATCCACAAGTATGATGCAACAGGGGTGCACTGGAGAAACACCTTAGAAGGCTGTCATGTACTTGCTCTGTGAGCTCAGGCAAATCTTGAACTCCTTTGAGCCTCGTGAGAACAATAATCATGACCAGAAAGATTACAGGACTTACCAGGTGCCAGGCACTTTTTGATGCTTATATACATAATTTTAAATTTATTGTTTTTAGGGAGTGATAGAAACATCAATTTGTTGTTCCACTTATTTGTTCATTGGTTGGTTGATTCTTGTATGAGCCCTGATCAAGATTGAACCTGCAACCTTGGCATATCAGGATGATGCTCCAACCAATGGAGCCACCTGGCTGGGGCTAAAGCTCATACTAATGTTAGGTAGGACAAGGGCCTCGAGGTCTGAGTGGTTCTTACTAAATGCTGTCCTTGCTGGATGTTAAAATGTATTTTGCAGAAACAGCTGTAACCAGATGAGCTTGAGGGAATCAACCTGATAAGTGCAGCCAGCTGCAAAGAAGAAATCAACATGTCATTAACCAAATAGTGTATTAAAGCAATGGCTAAACCACCTTTCTGGGAGACAGAGCTTTGAATGTGAATCCTGTGTCCTTTACTTTCCGCAAGTAAATGAAACTGCCTAACAACAACCATGTCTCATTCTTGAATAGAATACCCTAAGCGGTGAATCCCTGGAATTTGGTAACACTAACTCTGAACAACCCCACTTTATAGAGAGGACACATAAGCACAGAGAGTTTTTGTAACTTGCCTAAGGTCACACAGCTGTAAGTGTCAGGGCTGGGGGTTCAAACCCGGCCTCTTGCTATTGGCAAGAGTCTGTGCTGATCACAAGTGTTTCACAGTGTGCCTGCCTCTCAGCAGCACAGGCAGTTGGTACACAGAACTCTGAAGCGGAGGAGCAATAACAGGGCAAGTGCTTCTGCATCTAGAAACCAAAAGCTGCTGGTGAGGCTGAAGGGTGGAGAGGGAGAAGCTCAGGGCAGATGATGAGCCTGGACTTACAGACAGGACCATGTCTTGCAAGGTGTCCTAATCCACAGGTAGGAGCTGGTGTCAGCATAGGGGAAGCATGTGACTGGATGTTCTCAGGGTGTTTCTGACCTCTCATTGCTACAGGCTCGGGATGCTGAAGGCAACAGGGGCCACTCTCTTCTACAGTTTAGTTTCAGTCGCTGCCCTGCCTAGAGATCCAGGGCCCAGCATAGCCCTAGGTCCCCCGACTTCGCCGGGTCTCCCTGGGCAGAGCTGGAGGTGCCACCTCTTCGAGCCCCACCCTACCCCCACCTCTTCCTTTCTGGTCTCATCCTTTGCCTTAGGCTCATGAATAGGACTCATTAGGCTTTCTGAAATCATTTCCATCCTCCCATTGGCTATCCTAACCCTGCACTTCCAGTTTTGATTTGGGAGATCCCCTATCATTCAAGATCACTACAAATCTCTCTGGGGGCTTATAATCAACTCTGGACACATCAACTGACTCTCTGGGCAAGGCCCAGGATTTTTTGGGGGGAGGGGTGCGGGGGGGGGTGCTGTGGCAAGGCCTCAAGTGGTGATCTTATTGGTCCTGTCTTATGAAGGACTCCTCTGGAAACGCCCTGGGGGGTTCTCCTCCACAGATTCCTGGCTGGAGGCCCACTTCCTCTGCAATGACTCTGGAGGCACTCTTTCCTGATTCTTCCTCCATGGCTTCCAACCACAAATACTCGTAAGTTCAACTGCTAACATGACGTCAGCCCTGATGACCTTCAGACTCTCCAAACCTAACATGCCAGCACACCAGCATCTGCCTTGCTTCAGAGCATTCTTGCCAAAAGTGTTAACCCCAAAGACTCTGACTTCATGTCCAGTTTACAGGAAATGTGGGCGGGGGCAGAAGAACAGGTTAAACATCATCATGAGGAAGCCATCAGCCAATGGCAGAACATGGGGCCTTCTACCTGGCTTGGTCACTTTGAAAGTCAAAAGCCATGGAAAACATGAGGTGGGAACCTTCTAATGACACTGAAGAGCTACAAGGACCAATGTTATGTATGATCTTTGATGAGATTATAATTCAGAGGAAAGAAATCCTGAAGACATTTTGGAGAAATTTGAATATGGAAAGAGCATTAAACATTAGAGGAGTATTACTGGGCGGTATTGTGATTATGTAACAGATTGTCCTCTTATTTTGGAGAAGATTGCTCAGTGTTTAGATGAGAAGTATCACAGTTATCTATAATTCACTTTGAAGTGGTTCAGAAAAAAATCTCTTAAACAAATATGGCAAAGTGATAACATATATTGAATCTCAGTGGTATTGGTTACCTTTTTCCTTTTTCTTTTTCTGTCTGTTTAAAACCTGTCATGATAAAATATTACAAAAATAAAGTGAACAAACTCCCCACTCCCACCCCAGCTGCACCCCACAGTCTCCCCATCCCATTGGCTGAAGCCTCCCTCCCTCTGGCCCCCTCACCTGAGCTGAAAATCTGGAGCCTACCTTGATCCCTCCTACTCCCTCCTGCTCCCATCCAGTCTCCAGGTCCTGTCTGTTCTACCTTCTGAAACCCTTCTTAGCCCACGCTTTACCTACTTTTCTCTGGCACCTCCCTTTTCCAAGTCACAGCTTCCTCTTCCCTCATGGGCTCAGGGCCCTCCCAGCTCTCTCTGCTTCCGCTCTCAGCCTCCACATAGTTGCAAGGCCATGTCCACGGGTCTGGCCTTGCCAGTGAGATTGAACCCTGTGCCTTGAGCCCCGCATAGTCTGCTTCTAATGACTTCCCAACATTTTCCTCTTCCTCTTTTAGCCTCATTCAACTACTTCAACTACTCTGCCCCTTTATATCACCTTTATGTCTTTTAAGGGGTATCTTTCAAGACCTTCTGAAGGCTTAAGAATATTACCAAACTACAGACAAAAATGTGTAAACATCAAGTTCAGATACTAGCTAACTCACTGAGGGGGACAGGCCTGTGTGTTTACTTAGCTGGGCTTTGTTTCTGCCCCCAAGCTGGCCTCATGGCTTGCCGTTACTTCCCCACGCCAGCTGTGTCAGCCAGGTGAGGGGCCACAGGGTCATTCCAGCCCTGAGAAGTCACCTGCAGGAGGTGGCCCTGCCTGACCTCTCCTTAGCACTGCACACTAGGCTGCATGTGTCCGGGGTTGCTGGCACTGAGGGCTCGGGAGTGTCGCCTGTGGTCAGGGGCCCTGCACTGCCAGCCTGGGCTCCCAGGCCAGGACTTACATGTACCCTCTCCAGCACTTGATCCCTTAACCCTTCATCTGATAGCCTTGGCCCCACAGAACCCTAGGGGGCATCTAGTCATGAGTGGAAGGTGCCCACCACTTAGGCTGAACCCTGGACTGGGGCCCTGCAGTCACTCAGCTGTCCTTGGCTTCCTTGAGCTTGCTGCCCCTCCCTTCTCTTTCAGTTCCTACCTCTGTAAGGAAACAAAGGCCCTGGGTGGGACCTCCGTCAATTTCCTTCCCTTCCCACCTAAAACAGAACTGAGGCCTACACTGTCTCAAAGGATGAAGGGTTTCCCCTTTGCTCCTCTCCTCTGGCCCATGACCCCCAGTCACACACACTTGACCTCAGTGACCTCTTGGTTTTGTACCTTCAACCCTCCCCTTTCAACTGGCTTCCTCCCCAACAGCACTGTACTGATTCATGAATTTATTCACTCAATCCACAAGTATTTATCAAGCATCTACTCAGCACCAGGCCTTGTTCTAGGCATTGGGAACACAGCAGTGAACAGGTCCTGACCCCTTGGTACTTCCAGTCTAGATAGTGGGAAAGGTGGGGGTGGAGACACACAAAATCAGGCATAAAGACAGGCCTGTTGACTGAAGGACTAAAGCAGTGATTTTCAATAAGCGGGCAGCAGAATGTTTAAAACATGCATTACATGCCTATTTAGTCAGGGGCACTGACCCCTTTTCCCTTAGATTGTCCAAAAAAAAAAAAAAAAAGACAAGTAATACAACAATAGTGTCCAGTGTGAATGAATCAAACTTATACCTAAACACAATGGAATACTGCTTGTCTGTAAAGAAGAAGAAAATTTTACTCTTTGCGACAGTATAGATAGACCTGGAGAACATTGTGCTAAGTCAGAAAAAGACGAGTTCCCTATGATTTCACTCATGTGGAACCTAATAAACAACTGAACTAACAAGGGAAATGGGGACGGACTCATAGATGGAGAGCAGGATGACAGCTAGTGGGGGTGGGGAAGGTGAGGGAGTGGAAGGATTGAGCGAAAAGGAAAAAGGACTCATACATGGACAGCAGTGTGGTGATTGTTGTGGGGAGGGAGGCATAAGGGGACTATATGGTAATGGAAAAAATACAATAAAAAAGACAAAATGATACCTATTTTTTGTCATATTGGCAAATAATATATTTTTGTGTGTGCCACAGAATTCTAGTAATTAGTTTATGTGTGCTGTGAGATGAAAAAGATTGACAATTGTTGGAATAAATAAAAAATTACAAAACATGCCCTGGCTGGTGTAACGCAGTGGATTGAGCGCAGGCCTGTGAAGCAAAGGATCGCAGTTCGATTCCCAGTCAGGGCACATGCCTGGGTTGCAGGCCAGTTCCCAGCAGGGGATGCACGGGAGGCAACCATACATTGATGTTTCTCTCCCTCTCTCTCTCTCTCTCCTTCCCTTCCCCTGTAAAAATAAATAAATAAAATTTAAAAAAAAAATTACAAAACAAATCCAGCCCTGCCTAGGCAGCTCAGTTGGTTAGGGTGTCCTCCCAATATATGCCAAGGTTGTGAGTTCAATCCCCAGTCAGGACACATACAAGAATCAGCCAATGAGCCCTGGCTAGTGTGGCTCAGTGGATTGAGGGCGGGTTTGCAAACCAAAAGGTTACCAGTTCAGTTCCTAGTCAGAGCACATGCCTGGGTTGTGGGCCAGGTCCCCAGTGGAGGGTGTGCAAGAGGCAACCACATACTGATGTTTTTCTTCCTCGCTTTCTCCTTCCTTTCTCCTCTGTGTGGAGATAAAGAAATACAATCTTAAAAAAAAAGAATCAACCAATGAATGCATAAATCAACAAACTGATAATTCTGTTTCTGTCTGTCTTTCTCTCCCCTCCCTTCCTCTTTCTCTCCAATATCAATAAATAAAAATTAAAAATAAACCATGACTCTATGGTTAATTGATTTTTTGACAAGAATGCCACGACCATTCAATGGGGAAAGACAGTCTTTTCAAACAAATGGTGCTGGGACTACTGGGTATCCACATGCAAAAGAACGAAGTTGGACCCCTAACTCACACTATAAATTAAGTCAAAATGAATCAAAGTCCTAAATGTAAGAGCTTAAACTATGGAAACTCTTAGGAAAAAATATAGGGGTGAATTTTCATGACCTGGGATTAAGCAATGGTTTCGTAGATATTACCAAAAGCATAGCAACAAAAGAAAAAAATAGATAAATTGGACTTCATCAAAATTAAGACTTTTGAATTTCAATGGATACCATGAAGAAAGTGGCCTTGGCTGGTGTGGCTCAGTGGACTGAGCACAGGCCTCAGAACCAAAGGTTACCAGTTCAACTCCTGGTCAGGGCACATGCCTGGGTTTCCAGACAGGTCCCCCACTGGGGGTGCACAAGAGGCAACCAATCAATGTATTTCTCACACGTCAATGTTTCTCTCTCTTTGTCCTTCCCTTCCCCTGTAAATAAATAAATAAATAAATAAATAAATAAATAAAATCTTTAAGAAAAAAGTAAGAAGACAACCCAACCCACAAAGTGAGAGAAAATATTCATAAATAATTTTTAAAAAGATTTTATTTATTTACTTTTAGAGAGAGGGAAAGGGAGGGAGAAAGAGAGGGAGAGAAACATCAATGTGTGAGAGATACATCCATTGGTCGTTTCTCACATGCCCCCAACTGGGGACCCAGCCCTACAACCCAGGCATGTGCCTTGACTGGGATTCGAACTGGTGACCTTTTAGTTTATAGGCTGGCATTCAATCCACTGAGCCACACCAGCCAGAGCAAATATTTGAAAATCTTATATCTGTTAAAGGACTTATATCCAGAATACACAAAGAACACTTATAACTCAACAACAAAAGACAAATTGCTCAATTTGTAAAATGGGCAACAAATCTGAATTGATATTTCTCCAAAGAACATATATGAATGTCCAATAAATACAAGAAAAGTTGTTCAACATCATTATCATTAGGGAAATGCAAATTAAACCCATAATGAAATACCGTTTCACACCCATTAGGATGACTATACTCAAAAAGTCAAATAATGTGTTGGTGAAGATGTGAAGAAATTAAAACCCTCAGACATTGCTGGTGGGAATATAAAATGCTGCAGTCACTTTGGTAACACTCCTCAAAAAGTTCACATACGCCCTGGCCAGGTAGCTCAGTTAGCTGGAGCATCGTCCCAGATGCATAGGGTTGCAGGTTGGATCCCCAGTGAGGGCACATACAAGAAGCAATCAATGAATGCATGAATAAGAGGAACAACAAATCAATCTCTCCCCCCACCCTTTCTTCTCTCTCTCTAAAATCAATAGATAGCCCTGGCTGGTGTAGTTCAGTGGGATGAGTGACAGCCTGCAAACCAAAGGGTCGCTGGTTCAATTCCCAGTCAGGGCACATGCCTGGGTTGTGCGCCAGGTCCCCAGTAGGGGGTGCTCAAGGGCAACCACACACTGATGTTTTTCTCCCTTTTCTCCCTTCCTTCCCCTCTTTAAAAATAAATAAATAAATAAATAAAATCTTTTAAAAAAATCAATAATTTTTTAAAAGTTCACACATAACCCAGCAATTCCACCCCAACATATATGTCCAAGAGAAATGAAACATGTCCTCACAAAAATTTGTACACAAATGTCTGTTCATAGGAACATTGCTCACGAGAGTGCCAAAGTGGAAGCAGCGCAAATGTCTCTGAACTGATGGACATCGACTGATACACAGTGTGGCCTGTCTGCACAATGGAACACTATTCAGCCACATAAAGGAATGCAGTAGTAATATATGTTATAACATGGGCGAACCCGAAAAACGTTATGCTCGGTGAAAGAAGCCAGACATAAAAGGCCACATGATGTATGATTCCATTTATGTGATGTGTCCAAAATAGGCACACTCATAGAGACAGAGAGCAGCTTTGTGGTTTGCAGGACCTGTGGGGAGGGGGAGAATGGGGACCGACTACAGATGGGCACAGGGTTGGGGTGATGGAAGTGTTCTGGACAGTGATAATGGCTGCACAACCTTGTGAGTATATTTTAAATCACTGGAGCCCTGGCCAGTGTGGCTCAGTTGGTTGGGCATCATCCTACAAAGCAGAAGGTCACCAGTTCCATTCTCTAGTCAGGGCACACACCTGGGTTGCTGGCCCGGTCTCCAGGTGGGGCACGTGCCAGAGGCAACTGATAGATGTTTCTCTCTCACATGTTTCTCTCCCTCTCTTTTTTCCTTCCTGCCCCTGCTCTAAAAATAAATAAATAATCTTTGTTAAAAGCCTCATTGAATTATACACTTTAAAAGGTTGTATAATTTTATGGTATATGGGTTCTATCTAAATAAAAAGAAAATAAAGAATAAGTAGGAAAGTATCGAAGAACTTCAGAGAATGGTAACTGTATAAGTCACTCAACAGGAAGATGTAAGAGAGGGACCTGAGGTCCAGGGGGGCTCTCCGAGGTGAGGGAGGAGCCCGTGGGATTGCCTGAAGAGAGGAATTCGAGCTGACTGACTGACAGTCCTGGGTCACTGGCCAGGTCCCCAGGTGGGGCATGCACTCCTGGGGAGAGCTGGGAGGGCAACCTGCCAGGCAGAGGGAACGGCAAACACAGGCCCTGAAGTTTACGGGAGACCAAGTCTCTCCTGCCTCAGACAAAGCCCTCCCTCCTAGACCCTCGCTGACCAGTGCTGCCTCCTGTTCTACACAGCCACGTGCTTTCCAGTCCAATTGTGGTTTTCTGCCTGAAGTCTTCACCCGGGGGGGCGTAAAGATTTTCCAGATTATTCTGAGCACACTTGGAGTTCACAGACCTTTAACTTTCTTTCTTTTTAAAACAAAATATTTTATATATTTATTTTTAAAGAGAGGGTAACCGAGGGAAACACCACTGTGTGGTTGCCTGTTAAGCGCCTCCCACTGGGGACCTGGCCCACAACTCCTGCGTGCTCCCCAACTGGGAATCCAACCTGAAACCCTTTGGTTTGCAGGCCGGCACTCGATCCACTGAGCCACACCAGCCAGGGCAGACCTTTAACTTTCATATGAAATTCGTGGTCTGCCTGAGAAAGTGCCTCTCTCTTCTGGTCTCCTTTCAACCAGTTTCCCACTCATAAGAGAAAAGCCACATGTTGCCACATGAATCTCCCTGGTGGGGCCCCTCAGGAGAGAGGGTGCTGGGAGAACTTCCCAAGGACGTACCTCATCACAGGACAAGGGTCTGGCCTTGTCAGTCTGTCCCAGAATTAGAACCCAGCAGGGGTATGGTTGTCATGGGGACACACAGGAACAGGCTGATTGTCATTGAGAAGTGGAGACAGATCTTTTCTGACAGTCAGTTGGCTGAGGGATTTGATGATGGGGCCTGGCTTTGTCATTTCAGACACATGGGTGACATTTCCTATAAATTTATAGAGCTGAATCTACAGCCCTGTAGGTTTTGATTAAGATTTATTTAACGTGCACATGCAGTGTACCAAAAATTCTATTATTTGTAATGTAAAACTTCAAAAAACAAAATTAGATGCCAACTTTCAAGTGGGAGTGGGTTATATACATACGACCTAGAAATTCTCAAAATGGGGACTTGATCAAAAAATTGGAAGACCGTCCTCTTCATGAAGCCCTCGCCGCAGAGACTCATCTCTGCCTTTATCTGACCTGACCTCCTCTTAGTACGCACTGGGCACAACCTCTGGGCCCCCGCACCACTTACCTACCGGAAGGGAACGTTTTTACAAACCTTTTCCTTCTCAGTCTCTGTAAAATCGGGTACTGTCCTCCTTCCAGTGAGACAATGAGTGGGTGAGTGCAGAGCGGCCACCAACGCGCAGGCGGCAGGTGTAGCCCAGCTCCGGGCCCCGCAGACTGCAGACCTGCCCCTCTCCCAGAGGCATCTCGCGGGAGCCCAGCGCTCTCCCACTTCCTCCTCCTCCTCTCTTGGGAATCAGCTTATTTCTCTGGAAAAGAGGTGCTTGGCTGGGGGCTGAGAGCGCATCGAACAAAATCAGGCACCAGAGAAGGACCAGGTTGGCGGTGGGGGAGCAGATGGTGGTCTGTCGGGCAGAGGAGGCCAGTGGGCAGCCGCTCAGTGAAAGGCGAGGCCCGAGGCCCCGCCCCCATTCACATGTTAATCTGCACAATCGCCCCATTTGTGAGGCTGAGGGAGGAGTAGAAACTTGCCTGGTGAAAGTGGTCTGACTGCCATTCGAACCGAATCGCATCTGCCTGACTCCAAGATCCCAGAGGTTGGTCTCTTAAGTTTTCTGAAAATGCTGCCTGGCACAGAGGCCTGTATGTTTCCCAAACACCCCAAAATCCTTTTATGGAGGGTTTCAGTTCGGCATAACCCATTTGGTTCGTAATCTGAACCACAAATTTTGTGTCTGTAGGAGAGAGGGGAGGGAATAGGTCGGGTATCAGAAAATGTTTCCCTGACACTTAGTCTGAGCTAAAAGGTTCTGGACTTGTTCACTGGAGGTCAGAGAAGCCTATGTCTTGAATCTTGTCAGGGGCTCACCAACTGGCTGGGACCAGATTTTGGAAGCCAATAGTTCTTGCTCAGGCAAAAATGACTGTCTGCAGGGGTGGGGCCAGGGAAAACTCCCAGGAGGAAAAGCCATCTCACCTGGGCCCTGCAGGATGAGTAGAAGTTTGCAAGGCAGTGATGGGAAGAAGTTCGGGGACCACCAGCACGAGCACAGGCTGGTGGAAGGCAACCTGCCTGGCACAGCGAGTGCACTAAGCAGAGAAGAAGATGAGGAGGGGACAAGGACAGACAGGCAGTGGACACCACACTCAGGGCTTTCAAAGGAGGGTGCTTGAGATAGAAAACACTTGAAGGTGGAAACTTGAGGCCTTGGGGCTGGGGCTGGTGCTACACGGTCAGGTTAGCAGACAGAAACAAGGTATCTGGGGCAGGAAATGAACTTTGCTAGAGGGCCTATGGCTTCAGACATGGCCAGGCCTTCCTTGATCTTAAGTGGAAGCCTGATGTTGTTCCGGGGAAGCCCCTGGGTGGGTGGGGGGGCGAGTGGCAGGGGAGGAAACAGTTCTTGGACCCATCAGAAGAGATGGCTATGGTGTTCACCAACATTTGGGATTGATTACCAAAGGCGTCCACAACTATCCTAAGACCTGGCTGTCTAGTCAGAAAGCAGACGCCAATCCTGTCCATTGGGGACGAAGAACTTGCAGTGAGTGGGTGTTGGGTTGGGAGTTCGGCTCTCAGTTTCCTCACCAGAAAATAGGGACGGCAACGGTGCCCATCTCAGGGTTCAGCCAGGAGGTGTCAGAGTAGCTGGCATAGAGGACGAGCAGCCTCAGCTGTTACTGAAACAAGACAACCCCACAACCCCATCACATCTTGAGGCCAGGGTTGTTTCCAGAGGCGGGACCAGCCTCTCCTGGACCCTGTTGGAGTGAGATTTCTGCTGCACAGATGCAAGCCTGAACTTGCTCCTTAACTTCTCATGGCTCCCTACTGCCCTGCAGATAAAGCCTACATTCTGTAACTCGACCAACAAGGCCCTGCACAGACAGGCTTGGCTCCTGTGGCCTTTCCCATCCTTCCTCAGGCCTCTCACAGGCCCCACCTCCCGCTTCTGGCCACACTGAATGGTGGCCGGTTCCTCCAAAGCCTGGTAATTCTCTGGACTCTCCTGCTGGAAACCCTACGTTGTCCCTTCCTTTTCAGGCTATTTGTGCGTATGATTCAGGGCCCCTTGCCCCAATGCCGCTTCTTGGAAGCCTCCCCAGGTCCCCAGCACCTCTGGCTTCTCTCTCATTGTTCAGCTCTCTACCTGGTTATTACTTATCTGTCTTCCCCATAAGGTTGTAAAGGGGAGCCCAATAAGTATCTACTGAATTAATGAATGAAGGGGGGTCAGTTCTAAGAAAACAGAGGTCACAGTGACTTTCCAAATGTGTGGATAGATGTCTATGTCAGCAGGGTAGGAATTCTCAGTAACCACAATTTAAAGATGAGGTGACTGAGCTAAAGTAATCTCACTTTGCCTGACACCCCAACTCCTCAGCACCTGCGGGTAAGACCCTGTATGCTGGTGAAGAGCAAGAAATGTTAGGCCAATGACACCAGAGGATGATTAGCACTCCGAGACCTTGCACAAGGGCCTGCTCTTTTAGACTTCAGTTCTTCAGACGGCCACTCAGGGGTTAAAGGAAGTAGCGCATGTCCAGTGCCCAGTGTGGTATCCAGTACACAACTCAGACTTAGCCTCTGTGGTGTTTACTGATTCTAATCTCTGTCTTAAGGATGGGAGGCCCAGAATAACAGGCCCTGAGGTGAAATGAGGCAGCAAGACAGAGCCCTGTCCCTTCTTCAACTGCTCTGGGAGCCAGTGTTGTTGTGAGAGCCTGTGGCCCTATGGGTCCCCTCAACCCAGTCCTGGCACACAGGAGGTGCCTGGCCAGGGCCTGCTGGATGGGAAGGCTCCAGCGGGGGCTGCTGTGGCTGAGACCTCGGTAGCCAGGTTCTGCTCTGAGGCAGGAAGGGCCTGCTGAGGCCACCCCAGGGAAGTCTAGGAGTTTTTCTCTGGGTTCCAGTCTTCTGCCCTAGATCCATCAGTGACCGGTCCATGCCCAGTTCCCTGTCCCTCTGTAGCCCCAACCCCCCACCTGGAAGGTCAGAATGAGGAATTTCCGTAGGCCAGTGGTGCCCAGAGGTTAGCTCTGGGACCATTGCCCAGCCCCTGCCCCCCCACACCTTGGCACCTTTTCTTGACTTTTTCTGAGGCCCGGGGCTTCCTGGGGCTTCCTGGAGCAGGCATCTCATCCTTTATTTCCCCAGCATCTAGCATGCTGCCTGGGATGCAGGAAATGGTTGCTCAACGAAGCACAGGGGAGGAAACTGAGGTTTGGGCTTAAAAAACAAGACTGGCTCAAGGCTGTACCATGGCAGCTCCCAGGCCCTTGGGATGGTCCATGGGACAGGACAGGGTTGGGAGGAGACCGGAGACTGGGGCAATTAGCAGAGGGTCATTGTCAGTCAGAAATGATTGACTCAGATTATTAGGTGTGAAGAAGGAACCAGTCAGAGCATCCCCATGGACCTGCCCAGAACGGGTTAGCTGGAGTAACTCCTTAGCAGAACAAAGGGCTCATGGTCCCTGAGGGCTGCAACCCAGGCTGTAGACCCAGCCCTTCTCTGGCTGGTCCCAGCACATGGGACACTGCCAACCTGACTTTGCAATTAAGAACTTTCAGGGGACATCATTCTCTTCCACAGAAGGAGGCCCCTCCTCACTCTGGTTCCAGGGGGTACCTTCCTTCTGAGCAAGCCTGCTTGTCTCTGCAGGGACCCTGCCCCAGCACTTACAGCGTTCCTTTACCACTGCACCGAGGGCCTTGGGGAGCAGGAGGCTGGGGCGCCCTGAGCTCCAAGCCTGGTCGGGGTGAAGGTGGGGAAAGCTGGAGGGAGCTCTACGCGGATGGCGTGTAGGACAACGTCAGAAGTGGCCTTTCTCCCAGGTGGGCTCATGGTTAACAGATAGAAGGGATGTGGGTAATAGCTCCGCACAAAATGATTATGTACATTTACTAAGCCCTGGGAGGAATGATAATCACGTGGCTCTCGAGGGCGGTGCTCTCAGCTTTTTAGATGGAGTTCACTCTAATCACTGAAGGCTTTCTGGAGGAGGTGGGATTTCTTATCTTTCTTTCTCTCTCTCTCTCTCTTTTTTAAGTGGCTGTTGATTTTAGCTCTCTCTGAACAGTGAGGATGCACTTAGCACACTCTAGGGACCAGCTAGCTCCCGAGGTGAGGTTTTCGCTGAGGAGCACACCCAGGGGGTCGGACCGGGTTGGGGGAAGGGCCTGGGGAGCTGGAGTTGCGAGGTCAACCTAGGCTTGGGTTCCCTGACCTGCCCTTGGGCTTTCTTAGATGACTGAACGCACCGTGGCCCCGCTAGGCTGGTGCTGCGGGGCCGCGGGCGCTGGGTGCAGGCCTTGAGGTCCCGGGCGCCGGAGAGCAGAGCGCCCGGGGGCTGGGGATTAGGCCAGCGGACTTGGCCTGGCCAGCCCGGCGATCCGCCCTCCCAGCGCAGTTCCACCGGGGTCCCGGTGCCCGGCCCTCAAGGGCGAGGCGCGTTCTCCTCGGGGAGTCGGGCTGCGGAGCAGGCGGCCTGCGCCGGGCTCTGGTGGCACGAGAGGGCCATCTGCCTGGGTGCTGAGAACTGCAGCGTCTGCGGTGCGAGGTGCGGCCCCTCCGGGGTCCGGGTCCGCATACCCTGTCCCGCGCGCACGCACCGACCGACGCCGGGCCGCGCCTGCGGCCCGAGCCCCGGTGCCAGGCCCAGACCCAGGCTAGGCGCGGGAGGCGGTGCAGGGATTAGTGGACCCCTCCCCCAGCACTCCCCCTGCCCCGCCCGAGACAGCGAGGACCCCTGGGCCCGGGGGTGGCGGGGAAAGCTTCGTCCAGGCAGGGCCCGGGCTGGGGACTCGGCCTCACTGGGCGGGGGCCGCACCTCGAGGTGCGGGCGCGCTGTCAGGCTGCAGCCCAGCTCGGGTGCGGGGGGTGGGCTTAGCGCGGGGGTCGCCCGGCCGCATCTCCCAGCCGAGGCCAGGGCTGGGCGGGCAGTGCCCAGGCGGGTAACCCGACCCGACCCGGCTCCCGGTAGCCGCTCACCCCTCAAGCCTGGGCAGGGGGGAGGGAGAGGAATGGGGGGGAGGGGGAAGGGAAGGAGTGGTGGGTGAGGGGCTGTGGGGCCCGCAGGGCCGAGTCCCCGGCCTGTCTACGTTGCTCTACCGCGGCTGCTCCCGGCGCCCAGGACAAGCCGGCCCCCTGCCTTGCGGGCGTCGGGCCTGCGGCAGGAGGGAGCCCTGGGGCTGCACAAGCTTGGCTCGGGAAGGCAGACCCGAGCTGCTGCCTCCATTTTGTTTCCTGCTCAGCTTGGTCTGTGGTGGTGGTGTGGGTTTGGGGTGCGGCCGGGCAAGGGGGTTCACCTGCGGCCGTGCCTGCTCGGGGCCTGAGGCCTCGAAGACCCCAGCCCGAGCCCCCAGGTGAGCCCCGCGGTAGGGGGGGGTTGCCTTGGCCTCGGGCCGAGCCTAGCGGGTTGAGGGCAGGTGCCCAGTGGATGGGGAGCCCGGGCTGTAACCTAAGATGGAGGCCGCGACTGACGCGGGCCAGAGCAGGGCTGGCGGGGCGGTCCGACAGGCCTCAGCCGGGCCAGGTGCCGCCGGCGCTGGGGCTGGAGACGGGTAGGGTGTTGGTGCTGTGGGCAGCCCCTGGCCGGCGCAGCGCCCCGAAGTAGGCAAGGGGATCAGAGTGCCACCCACGACGCCCGCAGGCCCCGACTCTCCAGGGAGGCGCGCGAGGCCCCGGGGGAGACCGCCTGAGGCCCCGCCCGGGCGGTCTGGCCGCCCGTAGGCCCCGGCCACGAGCGGGCGCGCTGGGGAGGGGAGAGGGGGCGGCGGCGGCGGCTTCGCTGATTGGGCGGCGCGCTCGCGAGCCCGACTTCACCCGCCCTGAACCCCGAAGAGTAGGCGAGGGGGCGCGCGCGCGCGCGCGGTGGGGGCAGTGGTGCGCGCGCGCTCGGGGCCCCAGCCGCACGCGGGCGGGCGCGAGGCGCTCGTTCGCACGCGCCGCCGCCGCGGGGGCGCGCGCGGTGGGGGTGTGAGGAGGAGGAGGAGGAGGTGGCGGCGGACTAGGCCAGGGCAGGTCGCGCTCGCAGCCTTCTCCCCTGAAGAGAGACGCGGGGGGAGGGGGGTGCGGCGAGCGGCTCCGCTCTCTCCTCACCGCTCCGCTCGCGCCCCAGTGTAATGAGGGTCACCCCCTCCCCCCAGCCGGCCCGGGAGGGGGCGCGGGGCACGGTAACTAGTGCATTGAGGTGGGCGGCGGGCGGGCACGAGGAGGAGGGAGGCGGCGGCCGGGCGGGGAAGATGGTGGTGGCCGTGAGGTGAGGGGCGCGGGGGAGGGCCGGGCGCGGCACGGGGTCGGTGGCCCGCGGCGTCGCGGCCGCGGGCCCCCTCCCCCTTCGTCACTACCAGCCGGGCTCAGGCCTACCCGGCCGGGCTACCGCGAACTTCCTCCCGGCACGGCCCGTGCCCCGCCGTCCTCCCGCGCGCACCTCGGCCTCTGCCTCCCCTCAGGTAGCCGGCCCGGGGGCGCGGGGCCGGCGGCCCTCCCGCAGTAAACTTTGCTCGCTGCTGAATATTGATGAGTGCGATCGGCGCGGCTGGGAGGTGCTGCCGCGGTTGCGGGAAGGAGCGCGGCCCGGACAGGCGGCGGCGGCGTCGGCAGCAGCCATGTTTGTCAAGCTGTAGCGGCAGCTGCTGCTGCTGTCCTGACTTGGCTTCGCCGGCTGCCTCCGTTTCTCCCCCTGTGGCGTCCCAGCCTCTGGGCCCTGCGGCGGTGGATCGAGGCAGCCTGCAGTCAGGACGGCGAGCCTCGGGGTCCGACCGCTTCGGCCCACTGGCTTGCGGCCTGGGCACGGCCGCTACGAGGGCTCCTGCACCGGCCGGGCGCAGGCTGCAGCGCTATTGTGACCGCTGCGCCCGATCGAGCCGGGAAGGGGGGGTAACCTTTTTGTGCAGCATCTGGGACCCTCGTCTCGAACCCCACTTCCTTCTCCCTTCGGGAGATCCAGCCGCTGGATCCTCAGCGAGGGAGAAGGAAGGCGATTCCTATTTGAGATGTTGGAATTTTTGCTGCCAAAGGGATTTTAATTTTAGTTCAGCCCAACTGTCCACCAGTCTGCAGTGCAGGAAAAAGGGACGGGATATTTCTATGTGGCAAGATGTGCCCAGCTCCAGGAAGATGGAATTTGTGGAGGCTTACCGAGGCCATTTTTCCGTCGTCAGCTGGGGAACTTTTCTGCCCCTGGAAGTGCAGCAGAAAGGCATCGAGGCCACCAGGCCTAGAGAAGTGGCTGCCATTTTGAAGATAAGAGTCAAATGGCCTGTTAACTCAGATTAATTGCTGTGTTTTGGATTCCAGGTTGATGCTGGCGCAGGATGGATCAGACTTGTGAACTACCTAGAAGAAACTGTCTGCTGCCCTTTTCCAATCCAGTGAATTTAGATGCCCCTGAAGACAAGGACAGCCCTTTCGGTAATGGTCAATCCAATTTTTCTGAGCCACTTAATGGGTGTACTATGCAGTTATCGACTGCCAGTGGAACATCCCAAAATGCTTATGGACAAGATTCTCCATCTTGTTACATTCCACTGCGGAGACTACAGGATTTGGCCTCCATGATCAATGTAGAGTATTTAAATGGGTCTGCTGATGGATCAGAATCCTTTCGAGGCCCTGAAAACAGTGATTCAAGAGCTCAGTCGCCAGTTGTTTGCACTTCCTTGAGTCCTGGTGGTCCACCAGCACTTGCTGTGAAACAGGAACTCTCTTGTAATAACTCCCCCGAACTCCAGGTAAAAGTAACAGAGACCGTCAAGAATGGCTTTCTGCACTTTGAGAATTTTACTTGTGTGGACGATGCAGATGTAGATTCTGAAATGGACCCAAAACAGCCAGTCACAGAGGATGAGAGTATAGAGGAGATCTTTGAGGAGACTCAGACCAATGCCACCTGCAATTATGAGCCTAAATCAGAGAATGGTGTAGACGTGGCCATGGGAAGTGAACAAGCCAGCACACCAGAGAGTAGAGATGGTGCAGTCAAACCGCCATTCTTGCCATTAGCTCCTCAAACTGAAACACAGAAAAATAAACAAAGAAATGAAGTGGACGGCAGCAATGAAAAAGCAGCCCTTCTCCCAGCCCCCTTTTCACTAGGAGATGCAAACGTTACCATAGAAGAGCAATTAAACTCAATAAATTTATCTTTTCAGGATGATCCAGACTCCAGTACCAGTACATTAGGAAACATGCTAGAATTACCTGGAACTTCATCATCATCTACTTCACAGGAATTGCCATTTGTAAGCAGTTTTTGGTACAACTTAAATATATACATAAATGTATATATACAGGCAACTTAAAGGGAAACAGAACTAATTGGTTTTTGTTGCTTATGAGTTCACTGCTGAAAGCCTATTGCTAATGATAAGCTTTTTGGGGAAATTTTACTTTGATTTTTAGATTTATCTCCATTGTATGAGTTTGGTTCTTTTTAGGTTTTCCCAATGAACTCTCCTTTGAGGGCTGAGAGTTAAACTTTTAAGGACATTTGATTTAGTTCAGATTTAATTTTTCAAGGTGGAGGCATACATTTGTTTGGTTTTGTTTTTTTAAGTGGGGTTTGGCTTGCTGGTATTGTGAGTTACAGGTGAATCAATTAATTGGAGTCCTGTTTCCACATAGGGCATGGCTTATTTAGGGCATGGCTTATTTTTTTAGTCAATGGGGCGACTCTTGCTTCAGGTTGAAGTACAATTTGTGCACAATTGAAAGTAGCTGAGTTGGACTTCTTGGACATCAGTCAAATTTCCCCCTAACAAATGTCTCTGAAATACTGTGTCAAGATTTAACTGGAATTTTATGGTGTGTGGTGATTGTGTTGAGTGCATTGAATAGTCACAGAGCCATGTAGCTCTGCTGTTCTTTAAAGTTACAGTAGGAGAATATGGGTGTGTCACTTTTGGTTCTGTTGATTGATATCTTAAATATGTGTCAGTACTTCTTGATTTCTCTTGGCAGTTGTGGATTTAAAGATTCTGTAATGGTAGTGATCTCGAATCTGTATTGTCCTGGGTAGGCTTAGAGAGGACAGGCTGTGTGGGTAACCTGTTGGCAGCTCAGACACACCCTCCTCAAATTTACGTGGGCATTTGTCATACACACACACACACAGTAGGTTTGCAGTTGTGACTATGTGAAATAGCTTATTCTTGCACTGTCATTTATAAATTATTATATTATTTTTCATACAAACAACTGTAAACCTGCTTCCCCACGCCCCCACAATATACTTTTGCTTTTGTATTTACCTAAAAACCTAGGTCTAATGGTGGAGATAGATGTTCCTCTACTGGAAGCATGCAAATAGAAGTAATCTCATCTGGTTCTCGTCAAATAGATATCAGTGGAGTATTGATTCTATTAAAAATAATTGAAAATACTGGTGCTTATAGAGAGTATCTTATGCATCTAAAATGGGAGTTAGCAAAGTTGTATAAATGCAGAATTTTTTTTTTAAGGTAGAACTTTTTAAAAAGATTTTACTTATTTATGAGAGGGAAAGGGAGGGAGAAAGAGGGAGAGAAACATTAACGTGTGGCTGCCTCTTGAGCAGCGCCCCCCCAACCCCCCCCACTGGGGGCCTGGCCTGAAACCCAGGCATATGCCCTGACTGGGAATTGAACAGGTGACCTGCTGTTTCATAGGCTGGTGCTCAGTCCACTGAGCCACACCAGCAAGGGCGAATGTAGAACTTTTTTTAGGCAGAAAAATGTAAAATGTTCAAAGGCTCTATGGGCTTGAAGAAGCAAGTGTCTTTATTTTATTCTTTTAGGCCTTTGATTCAAGGTTATGG
Organism: Anoura caudifer; assembly: GCA_004027475.1. NCBI lineage: Eukaryota > Metazoa > Chordata > Mammalia > Chiroptera > Phyllostomidae > Anoura > Anoura caudifer. The sequence goes on from PVKU01006906.1 coordinate 55,486, forward strand.
ATGAAATCTCTTGCTTTGATTTTTGCCTTTGATATTTTTTAACTGAGGATTTAGAAAAGTGAAGTTAATCTCAAAATGCAAATTTAGCTGAACAGTATAGTTTGGGAAAGATGTAATGATAAACTGTGTGTAGCTACACACTGTTGATGCATTCAGACTACATGCTACTGATGTAGTCAGACTATTCACAGTTGTTTCACTGATGCAGCAGCCCGTGTAAGGCACTTACTCTGGATTAGGTCCTGTGCTTAGCAAATGCTGTTTGTCATTCCGTCTGTAGTATTGTGATAGAATAAGATTCTCTTGGCGAAAGTAAGAGTAGCTATTAGGATAGTAAACCCCATGGCTGGAATTAGATAAAAGATACATAATTCAAGATCATATTGTCTGTTGTTTTGCATATTTAGCTGTAAGAAGACTGTTTGCCTTCTGTAATAAATAAGCAGCTTCTTCTATTATTTTCTTCTCATACAGTGATGTGAAATGATTGATAATCCTGACCTGGTGCTTTTATATTTAGCTGGGTTGATACTGTCTGCTTCCTGCCAGTGTGCATAACATCATGTGCATATACATCTTTGTGCATTGTAGGTGCTGGATGAAATCTTGAAGAAGGTTGGTCCCAGAGCTCTAAGTTTAAGCAGGCAGTACCTCAGTTTATTAAGTGCTTTGGTCCATATTATCTCATTGGGTTTCATCATACTTCATTTTTAGTAAAAATGGGATATTCTAAAAGATGTAGATTAGCCTTCACAGCACTTGAGATTACTGGAGACAGTACTGAAACCCTTGAAATCATGGGATTATCTCAGTACTCTTGGCTTTCTTGAGTGACTTCTGAAGGTCTCTGACACTTGCTTGGGCCTGAAGTAACTCCTGTTTTTTTCACGAGGCTAATTTGCAGCAGTTGTTTTCTGCTCTTCCTCACTTAGCAGTTTTATGGAGAATATACATACTATGGTGGTATTCATGAATCTGGGGATCCTCATAGTTCTTAGGAGGTAGCCAGCCCTAGGGTGGTCTGACGTACATATTACACTGGTGATCCTCTACCTGAAGAAGAGAACCACTAAAAATGAACCCACTTAAAGTGGGGACTAACAACTTATAAGTAAATAGGGAGAGAAAGGATTATTTAAGATTTTATATTAAAAAGTAGAATTCAGAATTATGAAAATAATTTCTTAAACATTTATAAAAATTTTAGTTATTATGGCAAATATTTGTTATAAGGGAAGACTCAAATAGATTTAAAAAAATTTTGTCCAGCCCTGGCAGGTGTGGTTCAGTCGATTGAGTGCTGGTCTGCTAACTGAAAGGTTGCTGGTTCCATTCCCAGTCAGGGCACATGCCTGGGATGTTGGCCAGGTCCCCAGTTGGGGGCATACTGGAGGCAACTGATATATATCTCTTGCAAATCTGTGTTTCTCTCTCTCTCTCTTCTTTCCCTTCTCTCTAAAAATAAATAAATAAAATCTTTAAAAAAAATTTTTTTCAGTGAAATTGTACAGTAAAGAGATGACAGACTTATTTTTCTTTCTCATCACAATCATAAGGAAGATAAATTCTTGTAAACATATTTAAGGGCTTAGTCACCTTTAGCGAGTTCTCTTTTTAAAAATGTTTACTATGGAAAACTTCAAGCAGGTTCTAAAAGTAGAGAGAATGGTAGAAATGCCTATGCACTCTCCACTCAGCTTCAAGAATTACTGATGTACTGCCAGTTTTCTTTCATCCTCCATTTTATTGTTCACTAGCACTTAATCCTCAGATACTCACCTCACTCTGGAACCTCCTGTCCTGTTACCGTACTTGTTACTTGTTTACTGCTTGACCTAGAATTCAGGTGTGTCCAACCTTTTGGCATCTCTAGGCCACACTGGAAGGAGAAGAGTTGTCTTGGGCTCCATATTAAATACACAGCAGATACATAATAAAGACTGATGAGCGAAAAAAAGCTTTTAAGTAAATTTACAATTTCGTGTTGAGCTCATTCATAGCTATCCTGGGCTGTATGCTCCCCGTGCGTGGGCTGCATGCAGGTTGGACACCCCTGTTCGTAGGTCCTCTTTTCCTTGCCTGTAGTTGGAGTAGTTCTTTATCATTTGTGTTGACTTTAAGAAACAGCACCTTTTTACTAGATTTGTTTGTAGTATCACCTTGCAGTTGATTTGCGCAGTACTACTAGTTAGTGGTTCCTTAGGTGGGATAGATACTATATTGTCTTTGGGTTGGATGTTTGAGTAGACTTCCTTTTCGGCTTTTAAAAGTAGATATATATATATTTTTTAAACAATGTTTGTGCTGTAAAATCTTGGGAAATCAGAAAGTAATCACAGACCACTACTGTACTAAGTTCTTTGCTATTGATGTCTAAGAGGTTAAGGAGGTGAGTGTAGAGATGAAACCTAGAGCAGTCAAGGCTTTAAGGAAGAACTTGAATTGCCTTTGTGTGGGTGTGGTTTAGAAGGGTTCTTTGGATGTGGGGAATTAAATGAACATGGTATTTTTAGAAGGTTGTATAGATTGGAGGTAGTCAGATAATAGGGCATAGAAATCCAGACTGGCATTTGGTATTGATGTGATAGGAGCTGGGAGCCAGCGAGGGATTTTAGCTGAGAAGTGATATGAAATCTGTGTTTGGAAAACTTTAGCTGGGGGACAGTAGAGGCAAGGGTAGGTAGGATGCAGGAGTCTGTTGTGATCGTAATTAAAATTCAGACTTGAGCAGAGTCAGCAATAGAAAGAAGGGATAAATCCATTAAGATTATTTCAAAGGGGGAAGATAACAGCACTTTTTTTTTTTTTCACTTAAAAAAGAAAGATTTTATTTATTTTTAAAGAGAAGAAAGGAGGAAGAGAGAAACATCAGTATGTGAGAGAAATATCCATCAGTTGCCTCTTGCTTGCCTTCACTGGGGTGGGGAGGTGAGCCTGGCCTGCAGCTCAGGTGTATGCCCTGACCTGGAATCAGCTGACAACCTTTTGGTGTATAGGCTGCCACTCAGTCCACTGAGCAATACTAGTCAGGGCTTGACAGCACTTTGGGGGATTGCCTGAATTGGAAGAAAAGTGGAGCCTGGATTTGAGGAATGAAGGAGGGATGGGTGCTGCCCAGGCTGGTGTGGCTCAGTGGATGGAGCTCCAGCCTGCGAACCAAAGGGTCGCCAGTTCCGTTCCCAGTCAGAGGGCACATGCTTGGGTTGCAGGCCAGGTCCCCAGTGAGGGGCATGCGAGAGGCAACCACACATTGATGTCTCTCTCCCTCCCTTTCTCCGTCCCTTCCCCCTTCTCAACAAACAAACAAACAAATAAATAAAATGAGAGATGGGTGCTGATGATGTCCAAGGCTCGTCATGGTGCTGCCTGAGCTGAAAAACTTCCTTAGGGGTTCTCTCATCCTAGCAATTCTTTACTCCCTCCCATTGTCTCTGAGAACATTGATCCTGTCTCCACACCTCTCAGATTCTGCTCTATCTATCCAACTCTCCTTGGCTGGAGGACCTTGTTTTAATCATTACCCTTTCCTTTTTCCCTCTGGGATCTTCATTCTCTGCCTCTCCACCATATCACTTTTTCTGCCTAAAAACAGGATGACATCCTTTTATTCTAAAGGAACCTTCCTGTGTCTTGTAACCCTTCAGTTATCTTTCCTCTCTACTGGCAAATTTCTCTTTTTTTTAATAGTTCATTTTTTATTGTTTTTTTTTTTCTTCCCATTACCATTTATCTCCCCCATACCCTCTTCTACCTCTACCCATCCCTCTCCCCTCTAGTGTTAAATTTCTTGACAGAGTTGTCTACTTTATTTACCTCTTCTTAAAGCTCTCCGGATTGGCTTCTTTTGTCTTCCACTCTACTGAAGTTGTTCTCTCATAAGGCACAAATGATACTGTACTTCCATATTTATCCTACTAGATTTGCTGCATTTCACCACCACACCTTTAAATAGTTGTTTTTTTAACTGCTTGCTCTCTTTCTCATTTCTTAATTCTCTGCAATTTCTTGCACTTTCATTGATTCACTGTACTACTACTATGCTGTGAAAACTCCAGACTTTTGAGTTTCATACCAAGAAATGTAATTGCCAAACAAGCTGCTGCTGCTGCTTCTTTTTTTTCTTTTTTTTTTTTTTTTAAGTTTAATGTGTGGTTGCCTCTCATGTGTCCCCTACTGGGGATCTGGCCTGAAACCCAGGCAATGTGCCCTGACTGGGAATCGAACTGGCAACTCTTTGGTTCACAGCCTGCGCTCTATCCACTGAGCTACACCACCAGGGCTTTTTTATTTATTTATTTATTTTAAAGATTTTATTTATTTGTTTTTAGAGAGAGGGGAAGGGGAGAAACAGAGGGAGAGAAACATCAATATGCGGTTGCCTCTCATGGGTCCCCCACTGGGGACCCGGCCCACAACCCAGGCATGTGCCCTGGCTGGGAATCAAACCAGTGACCCTTTGCTTCACAGGTCCGTGCTCAATCCACAGAGCTACACCAGCCAGGGCACAAGCTTCTTTTTTATTGCCAAACATGTTTCTTCTGTGTTGATGGCATCAACCTCCTGTTCATTTTAAGGCTGGAAACCTTGGAGGGAGGGAATTATTTATTTATATGATCAAAACACATTTGAGTGCCTCCTCTGTGCCAGGCATTGCTAATATAAAAGAAAGGAAAGACATAGTCCAAAGTCGGTGTCCTCTTTGATAGGGCCCCTGTCTTGACCATTCCAAACCTCATGCTACGTCCAGAGCATCCTGGGTTAAGGCAAACAATTGCCTGGCTCCATGCTGTCCCCTTATTCATGCCTTTATCTCTTGGTTTTATTTACCTTGGCATATTAACAGTGTATAGCCTGGTGCCTTCTTTGTACTAGACACTCATATTTACTGAGTAAAAGAATGAATGGTGTTGCCCTGGCCAGGTAGCTCAGTTGATTAGAATGTCGTCCAGATATGTCAAGGTTGTGGGTTCACTCCCTGGTCAGGGCACATATAAAGAATCAATGTATACAGTGAATGGAACAACAAAAATTAATGTATATTCCTCCTCCCCCTTCCATTTTTCCCTCCCTCTCCCATCCCCTTCCTTTCTCTTAAAAAAAGAATGAATGGTGCTATTACAGAAATACAGGTTGGAGAGGGGAGTAAATTTTAGGTTAAGGAAAGTTATGAGTGGAATCTCAGCTCTCATCCTCAAGTGTACCAAATTTCAAAACCTAAGAGGTTGTTTTTGCCTTCATTGCCTTATATACTCAATTTCTAAGGCATTTGAATTTGAGCTTCCTAACATCTCTCAAGCATTCATTTTTCTCTTATTCTCACTTTCAGTCTCCTAATTATGGAACTTAAATCATGGCTTTACATTGGACTTATCTCTGAATACCGTATTTCACTATGGATAATGTGCACTTTTTTGCCCAAATTTTTGAGGGAAGAATAAGAATGTGCATTATACATAGACAGTACTAATTCTGTATTTACCTTCTATGATGTGTAAATATCATGTTTGTTACCGGTACATAAAATTTCTTGTACCTTGTATCTGTTCTTGTGTTTTGTAATTATTTGTTACATAAAATGTATTGTACCATAATATGTTAATAAATGCTGAAATTCCTTTATAATACAAAAAACAAGTATTTAAATATAAACAAATAAATAAATAATTGAATTAAAAAATTAAAAAGAACCCTGGCTGGTGTGGCTCAGTGGATTGAGTGCTGGCCTGTGAACCAAAGGGTCATGGGTTCGATTCCCAGTCAGGGCACATGCCTGGGTTGTGGGCCAGGTCCCTAGTAGGGGGTGTGCGAGAGGCAACCACACGCTGATGTTTCCCTCCCTCCCCCTTTTTCAAAAAATAAATAAATAAAATATTTTTTAAAAATTAAAATGAAAGATTTTTCCCCCCTTAAAGTTTGGGCCAAATACGTGGGTGTGCATTAAACACAGGAGTGCATTATACATGGCAAAATACAGTATTTACTGCACTATCTATTTAGTTGGAGGAGCCCCTTTAATCTCTCTGGGGCCCAGTTCCTCATCTCTAAATTAGGGCTAGTACCTTGGGTTGTTTGAGAGGGCGCAGAAGATAATTTGAAACAGCTAGTTCTGGAAATAGGTGCTCAGAAAGCAAAGTCTATTATGCGCCAAGAGCCAAATGCAATTTGAAAGAGCTGTGATTTTGAGGAACATCTTTGCATTTTTGCTTTTGTCTGTTCTTCCAGAACCCTTTTCTTGCTTAATTGGTGAGGACAGTAACTACTGTTGACAATTTGTATGGGAATTTGATCTATTTTTGTTTGGTTATTAGTTTAATTTGTGCAGAAGGATAGTATCTTTAACTAATTAAGTGGTGTAACTTTATTACTATGTTGCTATTTGCTGCTTGTCTTTTGTCATGGATATAAATGTTTCATTTCTACCTTCTGGTTTTCAGGGAAGCCCATTCATGGGAAACCCCACCTCTTCCGGTTGTGGGTTTGATCTTCATTGTACAACTTTTTCAGTGATTTCAAATGTAGCCTTTTGAAGAAATCATTGAGTCTTTTTAGTTAGAAAAGTAATATTCGTGGTAAAAAGAAGTCAGACTTAAAAATGGAATGTAAAAGTCTCTGTTTCTCTCACTCCTCATCTCCTCCCTCATTTCCACTGTTGACATTCTGTGAGAATTGTGTGTGTGTGTGTGTGTGTGTGTGTGTGTGTGTGTATCTCAAGGTACTTTTTAGTCTTTTGATAACAAAAGTGGAATGATAGATGTATTATTTAATATTTTGGTTAATATGTTAAGGACATCTTGTCATATGAGTGCGTAGCTATATCTCCATTCTTTTTGTTACTGAAAAATTTTTAAAGGCTTATTGATTGATTGATTGATTGGGGAAGGGAGAGTGAAGGAGAGGGAGAGAAGCATTGATGTGTGAGAGAAACATCAGTTGGCTGCCTCTTGCAGGCCCCCAACCGGGAACCTGGCCTGAGACCCAGGCATGTGCTCTGGCTGGGAAACAAACCTGTGACCTTTTGTTTCACAGGCTGGCACTCAACACACTGAGCCACACCAGCCAGGGCTGTTAATGAAATCTTTGAGGTTAAAAGAGATTAAGAATATGGAGAGATCCCTTGTATACTTTGCCTACTTTTGCAATGGTAATGTTTTGCAAAAACGTAATATTACAGCCAGGGTGAAGATTTGATGTTGATATAATCTACCAATCTTATTCAGGTTTCCCAGTGTTTCCTTTTCATATTTTTGTTTTCAAAAGAAAAATCTATATTTCTGTAAGGACAGATTCCAGACATCCCCAGTTTTATGTGTCCTCATTTGTGTATATGTATTAAGTTCTGTATATTTTTATCACCTGTGTATTATGTTCCTTCATGCACCACCACTGTTATGATACTGAACAGTTCCAACACAGTGATCTCTTCTGTGGCCCTGTTATAACACCTCCCTCCTGGTCGCTCCTCCCCCAGCCTTTGCAAACTGCTGATCTGTCCTTTGTTTCTAGACTGTTGGCGTTTCTAAAATGTTACGTAAATGGAATCATACAGTGTATGTCCTTTTGTGATTGGTGTTTTTCACTTGATATAATTTTCTCAAGATTACCGATATTTTATTCCTTTTTATTGCTAAGTAGTGTTCCTGGGTGGATTACTTTGTTTATTCACTTGTTGAAGGGCATCTGGGCTTATTCTAGCATTTGGTTATATAGAAGTAAAAGTGCTATGAACATCCATGTATGGGTGTGTGAATGTAAATTTTCATTTCTCTGGGATGAATGCCCAGTTGTACCATTAGTGAATTGTATGGTAATGGCATGTTTAGCCTTGTGAGAAACTGCCAAGGCCATTTCCAGAGTGAGTGCCATTTACATTCTCACCAGCAGTATATGAGTTATCCAGGTTCTCTGCATCCTATCATTTGGTGTTGTCACTGTTTTGGCCATTTTGGTAGTTATGTAATGATATCTCATTATTGTTTTAATTTGCATTTTCCTCACAGGTAATGATTTGAACATCTTTTCATGTGCTTATTTGCCATCTGTATGTCCTCTTTGGTGAAATATATTCATGTATTTTGCCCATTTTCTAATTAGATTTTTAAAAAAGATTTTATTTATTTTTAGAGAGGAGAAGGGAAGAAGAAATAGAGGAAGAGAAACATCAGTGTGTGGTTGCTTCTCGTGTGCCCCCAACTGGGCACCTGGCCCACAACCCAGCCATGTGCCCTGATGGAATTGAACCCACGACCCTTTGGTTCACAGGCTGGTGCTCAATCCACTGAGCCACTAGCCAGGGCAGATTTTTTTTTTTTACTGTTTTGAAATTTCTTTACATATTCTTTATGATGTACATGCTTTATAATGGCTATATACAATACAAGCAATTTTTAAATATTGCTTCTACTTTTAGATAATTTATTAGGTAACCAATAAAATCATATGTACTTGTGGTTTTCCCTTAATGAATTGGAACAGACTTTAGTGTTTATTGCAAGTTTATGTGAAATTTCTTTATTAAGCTTTCTAAAATTTTTTCTGCATCTCCAGTGACCTTATATAAAATATCATGATATCCTGGTAAAGACTACTAGAAGGATAAAATCCATTTTGGATTTAATTAAAAAGAATTACTAGTTATATGATATTCCCTTATCTACCAGGAAGCGTCTGAAGGTAGTCTTTCTTTGTAAATTATTCCCCTTGTTATTTCTAATTTCTCTCGATGCTATAATTGGAGCTTTTGGTGATCCCTGGTGAAAGTAGGGGATGTGCAGGTCATATTTATACCCAGTAAAAATAACATTATTAATGCCATCCTAATTGTCATTGGATTTTTACATTAAAAGGCATATCTTTAAGATCACCATTGATTCAATTGGCAGTGTATTGAATCTATTTTTATAATTATTAGTATACTAAAGAACAGCACTTTCATTATGCCATGATGTAAAGAATCGCAGAGCAGTTGTTGAGAAGTAATGAAGTTTTATGTTTAAAGTGCTCTTTTAACAAATAGAGGTTTGGGGCAGAAGTGTTACAGTAGTGCAGATAATGAAATCATTGAAGTTCTTTGGTAGAGTAGATGTTAGAGTTACAAGTAAAGTCTTTAATGGGTGGTACCTTACTAATTTCATAGTAATGTCTGTGGAATTATTTCATAAGGATAAAACTGCTGTTAGTGGAATTATCGGGATCTCTTAATTTTTGTGTCTCTTGGTGTGTACCACTTATGTAATCACTTTCCAAAAGGATTGTACTATTTTGCACAGTTCTAAATAGTGTTTGAGTCTAGTAGTAACATTTGCCACACTTTGATAAACATAAAGCCAATTTTAATAACATTGATGTTTTAAGGTTTTTCTTTATAAAATGGGTTTATAATGCTACAACAGATTGATTTAATTAATACAGTGATTTCAGTTAACTGTTTATATTTTTCTTACAACCTTTGTATTTGTGTCCTTTGCTGACTCATCTATTTGGATTTTAATGTTTTATAGTTATTACCCTTTTACCTCATTTGATATAAATATTCTCAATTTGTTTCTTTTTAATCTATTGATTGACTTTAAAGGGAGAGAGGAAAGGGGGGAGAGAGAGAAGCATTGATTTGTTGTTTGTTATCTGTGCATTTGCTTGTTGCTTCTTGTGTGTGCACTGACTGGAGGTTGAATGTACCATCTTGGCATTTCAGGACAATGCTGGAATCAGCCGCACTACCTGGCCAGGGCTCAGTCTGCTTTTCATTTTAATTATTTTCTGTAGTCATGCAGCTGGCATTTCAATTTTCTTGTAGCCAGGTCTGTGTTTTGGAGTGATTTCTTTTATTGATTCATAGTTTATTGTGCCTCTACTTTATGTAGAATTTTATAGACTTGTAAGAATTTGAAGAAGTCATATCGGTTATCTTACTGATTTAATAGGTATTTAATTTTAATATCCGGCACTCTGCTGCCAATAATTTTTATAATGTCCTTAATATCCTTGTTGAAAACATTATTCTTAGAGCTGTAGAAGGAATATTTTCTTCTGTATTAGTTATCTATTCTGCCTAACAAATTACTCTCAAATTTAGCAGTCTAAAACAATAAACTTTTGTGTCACAGAGGATAAGGAGTGAGGGAGTGGTTTGGCTCACAGTCTCTCATGAGTTTGCAAGCAAGATGTCATCAGGGCTGCAGCTCTCTGAACTCTGTAGGATCCCTGTCCAAGAGGCTCACTCCCATGACTGCTCACTCTTCGTAGGAGGCCCAGTTCTTTGCTATGTGTGCCTCTCCATAGAGCTGCTCACAGCTTTCCCCGAGTGAGTGATTCAGAGAGGAGGAGAGACCATGCAGGAAGATCCAAGGGGACACAGTGTAGGAGAGGAATATGCAGGGGCACATATACCATGAGGTGGGGGTTATTGAGGTCCCAACAAGAAATGAATAGTTCAATTAGAGGAGAAAGCTTAAGTATATAAAATAGACAGTGATGAACCACTTTTCATTTTTAAGCTAAACTAACTGATGTTTTCTTCAGATTGAATTTTGGAATAGGTATGTGATTCAAAAATATAATATAAAAAAATAATCAGGCCCTGGCTGGTGTGGCTCAGTGGATTGAATGTCCATCTGTGAACCAAAAGCTTACCCCTTTGATTCCCAGTCAGGACAGACAAATACTTGGGTTGCAAGCCAGGCCCCCAGATAAATCAATTTACCGGTATTTATCTCTCAATAAATAAAATCTTAAAAAAAAAAGGAACCAGTCAAGTACCTTTGACCATGTCTGCCCACCTTCAATTTCTGTGGCCTCCTCCCACATTTCTTATGACAAAGGTAGCAGATTGTTTCCCACGCTTAATCAATTCTTGATTTTTCTACTTAATATCGACATCTTTCCATTTAGAACATAGTTTTCTCATTCTTTGTTACACCTGGATACTATTCTGTTGTAAAAATGTATGGTCTTTTTTAAAAAAGAATTTATTTATTTTTAGAGAGAGGGGAAGGACAAGATAAAGAGGTAGAGAAACATTGATGTGTGAGAGACATGTCAGTGGGCTGCCTCTTGCATCTGGCCTGTAACTCAGGCATGTGCTCTGACTGGGAACGGAACCAGCAACCTTTTGTTCCACAGGCTGGTGCTCAATTCACTCAGCCACACCAGCCAGGGCTGTATGGGCATTTTTAATTAAATATTCTTTTTTTAAGATATATTTTATTTATTTATATTTATAGAGAGAGGAGAAAGGAGGGAGGACACATCAATATGTGGTTGCCTCTGGTGCACCCCCTCCTGGGGACCCAGCCCGCAACCCAGGCTTGTGCCTTGACCAGGAATTGAACTAGCAACCCTTTGGTTTGCAGGCCAGTGTTCAGTCCACAGAGCCACTCCAGCTGGGACTAATTTAAGTATTCTTTTGCTGGAAGTGAACAACCATATATACATAAGCAGTTTTGAATGTATGCACATACAACTGTAGGGTAAATCTCCGGAACTGGAATTGTGGGTCAAAGTAAAGAATGTCTATAATTTTGAAAGATATTGCCAAATTCCCCAGTCAGCAATGTATGAAAGTGCCTGTTTGGGTGGGGAATCTTTATGTAGTTATTTTTTATTTTTAGTTGTGGTAAAATACACGTAGCATATAATTTACTACCCTAACCACTTTTAACTGTGCAGTTCAGTAATGTTAAGTATGTTCACATTTTTGTGCAACCATTCTCTAGAACTCTTTCCATCTTGCAAAACTGAAATTACCCATTAAACAACTTCTCCCTAACCCCTGGCAACCACCATTCTACTTTCTACCTCTGAAGTTCAGTGCTCTAGATATCTCATGCAAGTAAAATCATACAGTATTTAATCTTTTTGTGACGGGTTTATCTCAGTGTAATATCCTCATAGGTCACCTGTGTTGTTGCATGTGTCAGAATTTTCTTCCTTTTTAAAGATATTTCATTGTATTATGTAATACCACATTTTATTGTATTTATCAGTCAATGGACACCTATTGGCTATTGTGAATGATGCTAATATGAACATGGGTATATCAATATCTCTCTGAGATGCAGGGGGGATTCTTAATGAAGTTACCTCCTTAAATCTGAGGGGGGAAATGAATAATAAGCACTTATTTGGTCTAAATAACCTAGAATTTGAATATTCTGTACTTCCCCCACCCCTTCTTAAAAAGTTTTCTAAGGTATTTTTTTTGTTTGTTTTGAAGCATGGACTTTAATAAATCAAACCAACATCCTACATTTATATCGTTTTACATGAGAATGTTTTCAGTATTTCAAGTTTGAATATATGTTACGTATATAATAACAAATTTAAAAAGCCTAGTAACAAATTTAAAAAGCCTAGTAAAAATTGAGGGATAACTGACATATTGAGAGGAAAAATTCACCCTTTTAAGGGTGCAGCTCAGTGGCTTTAGCATATTTACGGAGTTGAACAACCAAAACCACAATCTAATTCCAGAACATTTCCTCACCGGAAAAGAAACCTTGTAGCTGCAGTTATGCCTCATTCTCCCTCGCCCTAAGCCCCTAGCAACCACTACTATATTTTCTGTCTCTGGGTGTACCTATTCTGGGTATTTCATATAGGTGAAATCTTTGCTTTGTGTCTGACTTCTTTCTTTAGCATAATATTTTCAGGTTTATTTGTGTTGTATATATAAGTGCTTAATTTCATTTTACTGCCAAATAATACTTCATTGTATTGATATACCACATTTTGTTCATCAGTGAGTTGATGGACATTTTGTTGTTTTGACTCTTTTGGCTGTTAAGAGTAATGAACATTTGTGAACAGGTTTTTTATGTGAAGCTATGTTTTCAGTTCTCTGAGGTATATTCCTAGGTATGGTATTGCTGGGTCATATGGTGACTGTTGAACGTTTTGAAAAACTGCCAGACTGTTTTGCAGAGTGGCTGTACCATTTTACCATCCCACTATCATGTGCGAGAGTTCTAATTTCTTCACGGTCTTGCCAACACTTGTTTTTTTTATTTTTTATTTTAGCCATCCTATTGAGTGTTAAATGTTATTGTATCTCATTGTGGTTTTAAGATTTGCATTTCCCCGATAACTAATGATGTCAAGTATCCATCTTTTTATGTGCTTATTGACCATTTTGTACAGCTTCTTTGGAGAGTCTGTGTAAATCCTTTGCCTATTTTTTTATTTATTTTTAGAGAGAGGAGAAGGAAGGGAGAAAGAGAGGGAGAGAAACATCAACGTGTGAGAAATACATTGATTGGTTGCCTCTCACGCACCCCTAAGTCGGGACCTGGCTTGCACCCTGACTAGGGATCGAACTGGTGACATTTGGGTTTGTAGGCCAGCACTCAATCCATTGAGCCACACCAGCCAGGCAGTCCTTTGTCTATTTTGAAAAACTCGGGTTTCTTGACTTTTTATTATCAAATTGTAGTAGTTCCGTACATATTCTGGATATAAGTCCTTCATTAGCTATGATTTGCAAATATTGTCTCCTATTCTGTGGGTTTTTTTCATTTTCTTGAAGCACAAAGGTTTTTAATTTTGATTAAATCAGTTACTCTCTTTTGTTTTTTTGCCCCCCTTTGCCTTGCTTTTGGTGTTTTCTCCAAGAAACCATTTTCTAACCCAAGATCAGGAAGGTTTACTTCTATGCTTTCTCCTAAAAGTTGTATTTTTAGCTCTTACATTTTGGTTTTTGATCCATTTTGAAATTGTGTACATGGTATGAGGTATGGGCCCAACTTACGCATGTGGGTATTAAGTTGTCCTAACACCATTTGTTGAAAAGACTATTCTTTCCCTATTGAATGGTTTTGGCACCCTTATACTTGGAGGATACATCGCAAGACCTCATGGATGCCTGAAACTACAGATTAACACCAAACCCTGTATATACTATGTTTTTTTCACACACCAAACCCTGTATATACTATAAAATAGAATAGTTAAAAACCGTGTACTCTAATAAAGGTTGTGTGAATGTGTCCTGCCTCCCATCCTGCCTGTCTCTGTCCTTCCCTACCTCTCTTCCCCGTCTTTCTCTTAACTGATCTGCTAACCTAGACGGCTCCTAAGTCACTGCTGAATGGGCAGTGCGTACAGTGTGGATGTCCTGGGCAAAGGGATGAATCATGTCCTGGGAGGGCCGGAACAGCGTGGCTCAAGATTTCTTCACTACTCAGAATGGTGTGCTGTTTATTAAAACTTAAATATTGTTTATTTGGGGATTTTTTAATGTAATATTTTTGGACAGTGGTTGATGGCAGGTAACTGAAACCAAGAAAAGTAAAACCATGGATAAGGAGGCACCTTTGTGTGTTCAGATTTCTTTCTGGACTCTCAGTTAATGTTCTTTCATTGATTCTATTCTTACGCTAGTGCCACACATTTTTGAGATTTGTAGTAAGATTTGAAATCAGGATTGTTTTCGATATTCTGGGTCTCCTGCATTTTCATACAGATTTAAGGATCAGCTTGTCAATTCCTGCAAAAAAGGGATATTGAGATTGTGTTGAATCTACAGATCATTTTATGGCTTATCATAGCATTGTCTTCAGTATGAGAACCTGAGATACCTCCCCATTTATTTAGGTCTTTTTTAACATTTCTCAATGGTGTTTTGTAGTTTTCAGTATGCTCTTTTTTAAAATATGTATTCCTGAGTAATTTTATTTTTGATTATATGATGATAAATAGTTAATTTTGGTTTTTGACGATTCATTGTTAGTGTGTATAATGCAGTGTTGTTGTTGCTTTTTAAGTTTTATTTACTTTTATTTTTTTAGAGAGGGGATGGGAGGGAGAAAGACAGGGAGAGAAACATCTATGTGTGGTTGCTTCTCATGTGCCCCCTACTGGGGACCTGGCCTGCAACACAAGCACGTGCCCTGACTTGGAATCCAGCGGGTAACTTTTAGCTTCACAGGCCGTTGCTCAATCCACTGAGCTACACAAGCCGGGGCTTAAGTTTTATTTTTTAAAGATTTTATTTATTTATTTTTAGACAGGTCTGGCCTGCATGCCAGGCATGTACCCTGACTAGGAATTGAACCAGTGACCTTTGGTTTGCAGGCCCACACTCAATCCAGTGATCAGCCAGGGCTCATTCCTTTCTTTTCTTTTCTTTTTCTTTTTTTTAAATATATGTATTTATTTTTAGAGAGAGGGGAAGGGAAGGAGAAAGAGAGGGAGAGAAACATCCATGTGTGGTTGCCTCTGATGTGGCCCCCACTGGGGACCTGGCCTGCAACCTAGGCATGTGCCCTGACTGGGAATTGAACTGGTGACCCTTTGTTCTCAGCCCAAGCTCAATCCACTGAGCTACACCAGCCAGGGCTCTTTTCTTTAAAAAAAAAATTTTTTTTAAATTTATTTTTAGAGAGAGGGGAAGGGAGGGAGAAAGATGGAGAGAAACATCAATGTGTGATTGCCTCTCGTGCGCCCCCTACTGGGGACCTCAGCCCGCAAGCCAGGCATGTGCCCTGACTGGGAGTTGAACCAATGACCCTTTGGATTGCAGGCTGACACTCAATCCACTGAGCCATACCATCCAGGGCTCCCTTTTCAGTTCTTTTAATATGGTATATTACATTGACAGATTTTTTTTTTGGTATGTTAAACCACCCTTGCATTCGTAGAATAAATTCCACTTGTTCATGGTATATAATATTATTTATATGTCACTGTGTTTGGGTTGCTGTTATTTTCTTGAGAATTTTTGTTTCTTCATGCGTAAGGGATACTAGTCGGTAGCTTTCTTGTGATGTCTTTGTCCCTGTATCAGGGTAATATTGTCCTGATAGAATGAGTTTCGCTTCATTTTTATGTGATTAGTTTTGTAATAGGAGTTAACTTTAAATTTTCAATTAAAAGTGTCTTTACCAAGTACATTTTATTATAATTTTGCATTTTGAAAATTGCTAACATTAACTGAGACAGTACAATCCTTCATTTACAACACAGTTATTTTTTATGTGTCAGGCATTCTTTAAATGGGAATATGGTGGACATTGGAGCAGGGCAACGTGTGCTAGGCTGAGAGGAGTATGATTTAGGATTCCAAGGACTGAAATGTCTGCTGCTTTGGGAGAACAGGGAGTTCGGTGTGGCATGATCAGACTGGGGAGGTTGGGCAGGACAGGATGATATTGGTAGGATAGTCAAGGTCTTTTCCCTGAGTTCTCCTACTTCTTGTTTAAATGATTAAAATCATATTTTTTCTTCTTCTATTTGATTGTATTACTTTGAGTTTTCTATCTAGTATTAACCTGTTTCTGTTTCTTAATTTTGGCTGCTGCTCACTACTAGGAAAAAGCATAGATAATACTGTAAGAGTCTTTCCAAACTGTTACTGGGAATCTGTTAAAATTGTTAAGAGTTTTTTTAAAAAACAGCATTTATGAGTATTGTATTTAACTTTATTAAGTTTATGCTGTTTCATGGTAAATGTGAAGTTACTTAGTTAACTTTGCCTTCAGTTGACAAATAATGACAAAGTGATAAAGATGAGTAAAGTGTCTTGCATGGAAAGGCAGTGTGGGGTTGCAGAGAGGATGTGGATTTTGTAGTCCGATAGATCTCCATTGGAGACCAGACTGATGCCTGTGTTTGCCTTGGTTAGATAAATGATCTCTCAACCTTAGTTTCTTAATCTATAAAATGCTTTGAAAATGAATTTTTAGCACAGTGCATGGTATATCATCTTTGACGCTCTTGTTAATTACCATACTTAACATATATTAATGTATACCATATGCCCGGAACATTTAAAAAGTATTATCTCGTTTAATCCTCAGATCAACCTCATGAGTTGCTAGGTACAGCCACTTATTCAGATTTACACATTAGGCGATGGAAGCTGAGAGGCATTAAGTGGATTCCTGAGTGCTGGTGCTGGTGTCCAGTCTGGGCCTTCTGGCTCCTCTCTGCCATGCTTCCTTCTGTGTTGCAAAGGACTAAGGGCACTGTTTATTATATAATGTAATTTTAGTGGACTATTATCTTTTAAATGGAAGATTAAAATAAGAGGTAGAAATTTGATTAATAGTTTTTCTCAAGTCTACATGCTAATTTGGCCTCAAACCATGAAGAAAAAGACAGTTGTCATCTGCGCATCTGTCTTGTACTTCAAGCCAGGTGTTAACTTTTATCTAATATGAGAATTTAGTTTTTGTCTTACTTTTGAGTTATTTCAGTTATAATCTTTACTAATAACCACAATGTAAGTATAACTATGAAGTAATGAAATGTTTCTCATCCCAGATATGAATGTTTAATTTGAAAATAGTACTTAGGAAGCTAGATACTTACTTGTTTGTAAAATTGAAGTAAAATTTGTGTAACTTCAAAAAATATCATTTTAATCATTTTAAACTATACAGGTTAGTGGCGTTTCTTTTTCTTTTAATATATTTTGTTGATTATGCTATTACAGTTGTCCCATTTGCCCCTCTTCACTCCCCTCCACCCAGCACAGCCCCTCCCACCCACATTCCCCTTCTTTAGTTCATGTCCATGTCATATTTTCTACCTACCGTCTATGCTACTTATTCTCTGTACCTTTTCCACCTCTCTCCTCTTCCCACTCCCCTGTTGCTGACCCTCCATGTGATCTCCATTTCTGTGTTTCTGTTCCTGTTCTAGCTGTTTGCTTAGTTTGCTTTTGTTTTAGGTGTGGTTGTTAATATCTGTGAGTTTGCTGTCTTTTTACTGTCCTATTTTTTATCTTTTTCTTAGATAAGTCCCTTTAACATTTCATATAATAAGGGCTTGGTGATGATGAACTCGTTTAACTTGACCTTATCTAAGAAGCACTTTATCTGCCCTTCCATTCTAAATGACAGCTTTGCTGGATAGAGCAATCTGGGATGTAGGTCCTTGCCTTTCATGACTTGGAATACTTCTTTCCAGCCCCTTCTTGCCTGGAAGGTCTCTTGAGAAATCAGCTGACAGTCTTATGGGAACTCCTTTGTAGGTGACTGTGCCCTTATCCCTTGCTGCTTCTAGAATTCTCTCCTTCATTTTAATCTTGGCTAATGTAACTATGATGTGCCTTGGTATGTTCCTCCTTGGGTCCACCTTCTTTGGGACTCTCTGAGCTTCCTGGACTTCCTGGAAGTCTATTTCCTTTGCCAGATTGGGGAAGTTCTCCTTTATTATTTGTTCAGATATGTTTTCCACTTGTTACTCTTCCTCTTCCCCTTCTGGTACCCCTATAGTTCGGTTGTTGGGACGTTGAAAGATGTCCTGGAAGTTCCTAAGCCTCTCCTCCTTTTTTTGAATTCTTGTTTCTTCCTTCTTTTCTGTTTGGTTGTTTGTTTGTTTGTTTGTTTGTTTGTTTCTTCCTTCTGGTCCACTCCATTGATTTGAGTTCCAGTTTTCCTCCCATCACTGTTGGTTCCCCGTGAGTTTTTCTTTATTTCACTTATTGTAGCCTCCATTTGTTCCTCTAATTTGCGACGAAAATCAACCGATTCTGTGAGCTTCCTAATCACCAGAGCTTTGAACTGTGCTTCTGATAGGTTGGCTACCAGTGCTATGAGCTCTGCATCTGATAGGTTGACCACCTCCTGGTCGCTCAGATGAATTAGCTCCAGGGCCCCAGTCTGTTCTCCCTTTTGAGCCATCCTTGGTTTTGATTTTTTTGTTTTTGTCTGGTGGCGGCTGTTATGTAGTGAGGGGTGGAGCCTCAGGCGTTCACCAGGGTGGGGCAGCCAGGTTGCTGGGTTGTGATGCTGGATGTGGGGGCGGGGTCAGAGAGGGAACAATGGTGCTTGCTCTGCGCTCCCTCATGTATTCCAGTCCCTTCAGGCTCTTTCCCCTATCAAATTGGGCCCTCCTGGTGCTGATTTCCATGTGGGTGGGCCTGCACAGGCTCCAGGACCCCATAGGTCTCCCCAATGAACTCTCCTGTGAGGCTGGTCCCTCCCGGCATCTCAGCCCCTACAAGTATTTTCAGTGGATGCTTTTAGGCTTCACTTCCCGGTGCTGTGGCCCTGCATCGCGCAGTCTGTCCTGCTGCCAATTTTGGCCTGGTTTATCTGTGCGTGAATGTGTGTCCTCGGTCCACCGCCTTGTGCACCCTGCCTGGCCTCCCCTCATTTGGCAGTGCCGCCGCCTGTGCACCTGGAGTGACTGCATGCCCAGGACCACCACTGGCTCATCCTGCCTGGATCCAACTCTACCGGCTGCAGACTCAGCCGGCCACTGACTCTGCCCCTCTTACCCATCTGGGTGAGTCGTTGTTGTCGGACTCCCATACAATTCAGTTTTCTCTCTGTCCTGGTTGGGTTTTCTTTTCTTTTTCTTTTTCTTTTTTTTTTTTTTTTGGTTCTGTATTTTTGTTGTCCTTAATCTTGGTTGTGGGAGGAGGCACAGCTGTCCAGCTACGCCTGCATCTTGGCCGGAAATAATTCCTTGTTCTTTAGGCAATGGCTGCTGATTGGGCTCCTCTAGACCAGCTGGGTGAGTATCTGGGGTGTTTAGATCTTGCTGTTTTTCTTCTTCCAAGGGCATTTCTTTGTTTATTTGTGTAATACTATGGTTTTGATTTTCATTTTCCTGGTGATTAGTGATGTTGAGCATCTTTCCATATGCCTTTGACTATTTGTATGTCTTTAAGGAAATGTCTACTCAAGTCTTTTGCTTATTTTTAATTGGGGTATTGTTTTTTGCTTAAGAGTTTTGAGGGCACCTTACATATTTCGGGTGTTACCCTTTTATCAGATCTATGATTTACACATATTTTCTCCCATTCAGTAAGTTGCCTTTTGCTTTGCTGATATTTCCTTTGCTGTTCACAGCTGTTTAGTTTGGTGTAATCCCTTTTCCCTTTTGTTTCCGGTGCTTTGGTGTCATAGCCAAGAAATCATTGCCAAGGCCAATGTGAAGAAGCTTTTCCTCTGTATTTTCTTCCAGGAGTTTCTTAGTTTTAGGTCTTATGTTTAAATCTTTAATCCATTTTGGGTTGATTTTTGTGTATGCTATAAGTTTAGGACTAGTTTCTTTTTTTTTTTTTCCATGTGGATATTCATTTTCCCAGCACTGTTTATTGAATAGACTATCCTTTCTCCATTGTGTGTTCTTGTACCCTTTGTTAAAGATCAGTGTACTGTAAATGTGTTGGTTTATTTATGGACTCTGCTCTATTCCATTGGTTGTTATGTCTTTTTGTGTCTCTTTAGATTACTGTTACTTTGTAATATATTTTGAAGTCAGGAAATATGAGGCCTCCTGCTATCTTCTTGCTTGATATTACTTTGGCTATTCAGTAGTCTCTGTGGTTCCAAATAAATTTTAAGATTTTTCCCCCTATTTTTGTAAAAGATACCATTGGGATTTTGGTAGGGATTGCATTGAATCTGTAGATTGCTTTGAGTAGTATGGACATTTTGACAATATCAAGTTGTCTTCATGAACATGATTATCTTTTTCATTGTTAGTGTCTTTTTCATTTTCCTTTATCCATGTTTTACAGTTTTCAGTGTACAAGTCTTTCAGCTCCTTGGTTAGGTTTATTCCTAAGTATTTTATTCTTTTGATGCTATTATAAATGGGGTTGTTTTGTAGGCTTTTTTTTTTTTTAACCCCAAGTAGTTTGTTGTTAGTGTAAATAAATGCTACTAATTTTATAGATTACAAATTAATGGAATTTGTTATTTTTTTCTTACAGTTATTTAGTGGAATCCTTAGGGTTTTTTGCATATGCATTATGTTACCTGCAAACAGGTCATTTTATTTCTTTAGTTCCAGTTTGGATGTCTTTGAATTTTTTTCTTGCCTAATTGAAGTTCCACTATTATATTGAATAGAAGTAGTGAAAGTGGGCATCCTTGTCGTGTTCTGGATTTAGAGGAAAAACTTTCAGATTTTCCACCATTGGGTACCAAGTTAGGTGTTTTTAATATGTTTTTATTTTGTTGAGGCAAGTTCCTTCAGTACCTAATTTGTTGAGTGTTTTTATCATGAAAGAGTGTTGGATTTTGTATAATGCTTTTTCTGCATCTGTTGGGGTGATCATGTGATTCCCCCACTTTCCTGAACTTTATTTTATTTTATTTTATTTGAAAAGATTTTATTTTTTTATTTGTTTTTAGAGAAAGGAAGGGAGGGAGATAGAGAGGGAGAGAAATAACCTTGTGCAAGAGAAACATCACACACTCCCAACAGGGAACCTGGCCTGCAACCCAGGCACGTGCCCTGACTAGGAATCAGTCTGGTGACCTTTTGGTTCACAGGCTAGCACTCAGTCCACTGAGCCACACCAGCCACAGCCCAATTACACTTCTTAATCCCTGTACCTTTCTCCTCATTCTTTCCTTCCCCCTCCCAGCTAATAACTCTCCATGTGATCTCCATTTCTATAATTCTGTTCCTGTTTTATTTGTTTGCTTAGTTTTTGGGTTTTTTTAGATTCCATTGTTGATATTAGTGAGTTTATTATCATTTTACCATTCATAATTTTGATCTTGTTCTTTTTATTAGATAAGTCTCTTTCTTTAACATTTCATGTAATAAGGGCTTGGTGATGATGAACTTTAGCTTTACCTTGTCTGGAAAGCACTTCATCTACCCTTCCATTCTAAATGATGGCTTTGCTGGATAGAGCAGTCTTCAATGCAGATCCTTGCCTTTCATGACTTCGAGTACTTCTTTTCAGCCCCTGCTTGTCTGTAAGGTTTCTTTTGAGAAATGAGCTGATAGTTCTATGGGAACCCCTTTGGAGGTAACTCTCTTCTTTTCTCTTGCTGCTTTTAAGGTTCTAGCTTTTAAGATTTTATTTTTATTTTTAGAGAGAGGGAAAGGGAGGGAGAGCGAGAGGGAGGGAAACATTGATATGTGAGAGAAACATCAATTGGTTGTCTCTTGCATGCCCCCAACTGGAGACTTGGCCCAGAACCCAGGCATGTGCCCTGACTGGGAGTGGAACTGGTGACCTTTGGGTTTATAGGCCAACACTTAATCCACTGAGCCACACCAGCCAGGACTGAGAGTCTGTCTCTGTTTTTAACCTTTCGTATTTTAATTATGATGTGTCTTGGTGTGATCCTATTTGGGTCCAACTTGTTTGGGATCCTCTGGGCTTCCTGGACTTGTATGTCTATTTCCTTTACCAAATTAGGGAAGTTTTCTTTCATTTTTTCAAATAAGTTTTCAATTTCTTGCTCTTCTTCTTCTGGCTCCCCTATGATTCGGATATTAGTAGATTTAAAGTTGTCTCAGAGGTTCCTAAACTTCTCCTAATTTTTTTGAATTCTTGTTTCTTCTTTCTGTTCTGGTTGAATACTTATTTCTTATTTTTGTTTCAAATTGTTGATTTGAGTCCTGGATTCCTTCCCTTCACCCTTTGTTCCCTGCGTAGTTTTCTTTATTTCACTTTGTATAGCCTTCACTTTTCTTTTGTGGCCATACACAAGCATTTCTCTGAGCATCCTGATTACTGGTGTTTTGAACTCTGCATCTGATAGGTTGGCTATCTCCATTTCACTTAGTTCTTTTTCTGGAGTTTTGATCTGTTCTTTCATTTGAGCCATATTTGTCGCCTCAATTTGACAGCCTCCCTGTGTTTCTGTGCATTAGGTAGAGCTGCTTTGATTCCTCTTGTGTTGTGCATCTGTTAGGTTGTAAGGGGCAGAGCCTTAGCTATTCACCAGGGCAGTACAACCCACTTGGCTGCTTTGGTAGTGCTGTATGTTGGGGAGGAATCAGAGAGGGAACAGTGCCGCTTGCTTGGCTCTCACTTCGTTTCCACTCACTTCCCTCCTTCCCCCTAAGTGATGGATGTCCTCCTAGCTGCTGTCCTGGTGCTGAATTCCAGAGTGGGTGGGTTTGCATACCTTCTAGTACCCAGTGGACCCTTTAAACAGGCTCTCCTGAGAGATTCTT
Organism: Anoura caudifer; assembly: GCA_004027475.1. NCBI lineage: Eukaryota > Metazoa > Chordata > Mammalia > Chiroptera > Phyllostomidae > Anoura > Anoura caudifer. Next base: position 78,364 of record PVKU01006906.1, read on the forward strand.
CTGCCACCCCAACCCTCACTGGATTTTATAGCCAGAGGTAAGGAGGCTTTATTTTTCCAGCACTGGAACCCTGGGCTACATGCTGGGATTGCTGACTCTTTAGTCCTCCCTTCTGGTTTTTATCTGCCACAGGAATGTGGGACTGCATATTGGCCCTGTAGCCTCCCCCCCGCTGCCTCGCTGTGCTGCTTGCTGTGCCACGCTGTGTCCTCTCTGCCCCTCCTGCCCGTCTGGATGCATGTTTTTCTTAAAATCCTTGGTTGTTGGACTTCTATACAGTGTGATTTTCTGGCAGTTCTGGTTGGTTTTGTTTTTAGATGGGTTGTTATCCTTCTTATGGTTGTGCGAGGAGGGAAGAGAGTCTGTCTGCCTATGCCTCCATCTTGGCCAGAAGTCTGAATACAAATTTATTTTTTTTTTTTAATTTTTATTTTTAAAAGATTTTATTTGTTTATTTTTAGACAAAGGGGGAGGGAGGGAGAAAGAGAGGTAGAGAAACATCACTGTTTGGTTGCCTGTCATGCATCCCCCACTGGGGACCTGGCCTGCAACCCAGGCATGTGCCTTGACCTGGAATGGAACCAGCGACCCTTTAGTTCACAGGCTGGCACTCAATCCCCTGAGCCATACCAGCCGGGACTGAACTTTATTTTTTAAAAAAGCAATAATAAAGTAATCTGTAGAACAGTCGATTTTCTTGTATTCTACCCTTGAAAATGTGACATTTGAGTTCAAAACCCATGCCAGAATGTGCATGGTTCCCAATTGTACTAAGTACGTGAGAGGCTGAAGTCCTAAAAGTGTTCATCTTGCAACCTTCCCCAGTTTTTGGTCTGTCTTTTGATTTGCAGTAATTGCCCGAATAGCTACTGTGGCTTCATTAATTTTTGTCTGTAGCTCTCTTCTATATACAGCAACCACAGAATTTGAGCAGCTTCATTAAAAACTGCATCTCCTGCCCTAGCAGTTAAGTCGATTAGAGCTTTGTCCCATACATTAAAAATTTGCAGGTTTAATTATGGGTTGATTCTGCATTGGGGGACATTTGGGGGGCAGCCAACCATCAATGTTTCTCTCTTTCTCTTTTCCCTCTGTCCCTCCCTTTCTTTCTAAAATTAACATATCCTCAGGTTAGGACTTAAAAAAAAAAAAAGGGGGGGTCCAAGTCTCCTATGTCTAAAGCAAGAGGCGATTCCTCTTTTGTTTGATTTGCTTTAGCAACTGCATCCCATGTCAGATGATCCTCTACCAAAATATGAATTGCCTTAAGCGTTACCAGATAATCATCATGATGCTGACTCTCAAGAGTCAGCCAGAGCCATTATATCAGCCTTAAAATCAGGATTATTTACATCCAGATTGATCAGTAGCTCTACATTTTTAGATACATTGTCAGCATTTTTTGTATCATCAAGTATTGAGCCCTTGTACTTTTCAGCATTATCTGCCTATAACAGCTAAACCAAGAAGCTAGTCAATTGTTTCTTGTTGATCTTGAGTCTTGAAAGGACAGTTAATATCTGTGAGATACTTTTTAAAGAACTTGGGCCAGTCACTGCTGTGGATGTTTCTTAAATTACCTCTGTTTTCAGTCTTGTAGTATCTGATTTTGTGATCTTAAAGCCAAACAGTAAAGTTTCTAAATTCTGTTTCATCTTTTCCGTTGAAGCCCAGCCGGGTTGTAGTAGTTGAGGGCCAAGGGCCATAAGCTTTCCTGGGAACATGGTCTGGTCCCCTGCGCTTGGAGTGGGAGAGGAGATGCAAGAAGCTGCAGGTGGATTCCAGAGCATGGTCATGTGATTTTATCTGTCATTATGTTAGTGTAGTGTGTAGTGTTAGCTTGCACATGTTGAATCATTCTTTCATCCCAGTGATAAATCTGATTGGGTCAGGAGTGTGTGATTTATTTAATGTGCTATTGAATTTGGCTTGCTAACATTCCGTTAAAGATTTCATGTCTTGTTTATCAGATAGTGACTTGTATTTTTCTTTTTTTGTGATATCTTTGTCTGGTATCAGAGTGGTGGCCTCACGAAATGAGTTTGGAAGTTTTCGTTATTTTTTGGAAGAGTTGGAAAGAGTTAGTGTTTTTCTTTCAGTGTTTGTTAGAATTCCCCTATGAAGCCATCTGGTTCTGGTCTATTCTTTGTTGGCAGGTTTTTGATTACTGAGTCTGTCTTTTTTATTATATTGGACTTTGTTTTAACTTTTTGAGGAACCACCAAACTATTTTTCACAGCACTATTTTATATTCCCACCAGCAATGTATGAGGGTTCTAATTTCTTTCTATTCTGGCCAATACTTAGTTTTTGGTTGTTTTTTGTGGGGTGGTGGGGGGAATATAGCTATTATCTTAGTGAATTGGTGTCTCATGGTTTTGATTTGCGTTTCCTTAATGACAAATGAGCATCTTTTCATGGCCATTTATCTTTGGACAAATGTCTAAGTCCTTTGCCCATTTAAAAATAAATGAGTGTAAAATACACATAAGAAAAAATTTACCATTTAAACATTTTGAGATATATGTTTCAATGGCATTAAGTACGTTTACAATGGTGGTAGCTGTCACCACCATCCATCTCCAGACGTTTTTCCTTTATTCATTTTTTAATTGGGTAGTTTGTCTTTTGTTGTTTCATTGTAGAAGTTATGTGTATATTCTGGATACTAGACTTTTTTATCAAGTATGTGATTTGCAAGTATTTTCTACCATTCTGTGGGCATCTTAATCACTCTTTTTTTAGAAAAAAAATATTTTTTATTTTAGAGAGAGGGGCAGGGAAGGAGGAAGAAAGGGAGAGAAACATCAATGTGAGAGAGAAACATTGATTGACTGCCTTCTGTACCCAGGCATGTGCCCTGACTGGGAATTGAACTGGCAACCTTTCTCTTTATGGGACAATGCCCAACCAACTGACCCACACTGGCCAGGGGCTCTAATCACTCTTGATGGTGTCTTCTGCACAGATTTTTAATTTTGATGAAGTCCATTTTATTTGCTTCTTTTTGTTGCTTTTGCTTTTGGTGTCCTTTCTACTAGTATGTCGCAAATCCTAAGTCATGAAGGTTTACTGCTATATTTTTTTCTAAGAGTTTTATAGTTTTAGCTCTTATATTGTACCTTTGATATATTTGAGTTAGTTTGTGTATGGTAGGAGGTAAGGGTCCAACTTCATGTTTTAAATTTTTAGCAGCTTCATTGTAGTATAATTCACATACCATACAGGATACACATTTAAAGTATATAATTCAGTGAATTTTAGTATATTGAGTTACACATCCAACACAACAATCTAAATTGTAAAAATTTAATTACTCCTTTAGTAGTCACTCCCTTCAGCCCAAGACAGCCACCATCAATGTTCTTTTTCTGTGGATTTCCATTATGGACATTTCACATAAATCAAATCATGTAAAATGTGGCCTTCTATAACTGAATTTTTAAGTCAGCATAATGCTTTCAAGGTTCATCCATATTGTATCAGTACTCCATTCCTTCTTGTGATTGAACAATATTCCATTGCATGTATATACTATATTTTGTTTATCCATTTATCAGTTGATGGATCTTTGGTTTATTTTCACATTTTGCCTGTCACTAATGCTGCTATGAAGATTTACGTACAGGTTTTTTTGTGGATGTATGTTTTTCTTTCGGTAATCTTTTGTGGTTTCCAATGTACAAGTCTTTCACTGTTATTCCGTTGGATGATAATGAAAAGTGGATTTATTTTTTAGATTTTTAATTTCTCTTGTGTATATACAGAAGTGATATTTGAGTGTTGATCTTGTACTTGGCTGAATTTATTATCTGTAGTAGTAGTGTGTGTGTGTGTAAGAAAATTCTAAGCAATTTTCTGTATATAGAATACATCATCTACAAATAAAGTTTGCCTTATTTCTGCTTTTCTAGTTTGAGTGCCTTTTCTTGCCTTATTGCTCTGTTCAGAATTTGCAGTACAGTATTGAATAGCAGTTGTTAAAGTATTTTGGTCTTGTTGCTGATCTTAAGGGGAAAACTTTCAGTCTTTCACCATTGAATATGATGTTAGCTGTGGTTTTTAGTAAATACTCTTTAGCCCTGGCTGGTATGGCTTAGTGGGTTGAGCTCTGGCCTGCAAACTGAAAGGTTGCCTGTTTGATAGCCAGTCAGGGCACATGCCCGGGTTGTGGGCCAGGTCCTTAGTTGGGCACATGCAGGAGGCAACCAGTTGATGTATCTCTTGGGCATTGATGTTTCTTTCTCTCCCTCTCTTTCTCCCTCCCTTCCCCTCTCTCTAAAAAAATAAATTTTTTAAAAATCTTTACAACATACTTTTTATTATGTTAAGGAAGTTCCCTTCTATTTCTAATTTGTTGAGTGTTTTTATCATAGAGGGTGTTGGATAAATGTTTTTCCTGGGTAATTGTGAATTCTTTTCCTGTATTTTTTTTTTAAGAAAAACATTTTTATTCTTTTTTTCTAGTACCATTTGTCTCCCTTATACTCTTTCCACCTCCACCCACTCCCCCCTTCAATCACACCACACTGTTGTCCCTGTCCATGAGTTCTTTCTTTTTTGCTCGATCCCTCCACCCCCTTACTACCTCCCCAGAGCTGTCAGCCTGCTCTTTATCTGCAAGTCTGTCTCTATTTTGCTTGTTAGTTCAGTTTGTTCATTAGATACCACATATGAGTGAAAACATGGTATTTGTCTTTCTCTGACTGGCTTAATTCTCTTAGCATAATGTTCTCCAGGTCTACTCAGCCTGTCACAAAGAATAAAATCTTTTTATTTATTTATTTTTATTATTATTATTTTTAAAGATTTTATTTATATTCAGAGAGTGGGGAAGGGAGGTAGAAAGAGAGGAAGAGATATAAAATTGGTTGCCTCTTGCATACCCCCAACTGTGGGGGCCTGGCCTGCAACTTAATAAGCATGTGCTGGGACAGGGAATGGAACTGGCAACCTTTCAGTTCATAGGCTGGCACTCAATCCACTGAGTCACAGCAGCCAGAGCAAATATTTTTTTATAATCCTGTGTTCTATTGTAATGTATTACATTGATTTTTTAATAATATATTTTATTGATTATGCTTTTACAGTTGTCCCAGTTTTTTCACCTTTTCCCTCCTGCATTCCCCCCTCTTAGTTCATGTCCATGGGTTATGTATATAAGTTCTTTGGCTTCTCCATTTCCTATACTCTTCTTAACATTCCTCTGTCTATTTTGTACCTACCCATTTGTACTTTTTTTAAAAGATTTTATTTATTTATTTTTAGAGAGAGCAGAAGGGTAGGAGAAAGGGAGAGAGACATCAGTGTGTGAGTGCCTCTCATGCGCCCCCCTACTGGAGACCTAGCATAAAACCCAGGCATGTGCTCTGACTGGGAATCAAACTGGTGACCCTTTGATTTTCAGGCCAGTGCTCAGTCCACTGAGCCACACCAGCCAGGGCCCATTTGTACTTCTTAACCCCTGCACCTTTTTCCTCATTGTCCCCCTTTCCCCTCCCAACTGATAACACTCTAAATGATCTTCATATCTGTGATTCTGTTTCTGTTTGGGTTGTTTGCTTAGTTTGTTATTTGGATTCAGTTGTTGATAGTTGTGAATTTATTGCCATTTTAATGTTCCTCATTTTGATCTTCTTTTTATTATATAATTCCCTTTAACATTTCATATAATAATGGCATGGTGATGATGAACTCCTTTAGTTTTACCCTGTCTGGGAAGTGCCTTATCTGCCTTTCAGTTAGCTTTTTTTTGATACAGTAATCTAGTTTGTAGGTCCTTGCTTTTTGATCACATTGAATTCTTTTTACAAGTTCCTTCTAGCCTGCAAAGTATCTTTTGAGAAACCAGCTGACAGTCTGTCTTATGGGAAGTCCTTTGTAGGTAACTCCACTTTCTCTTGTTGCTTTTAGTATTCTTTCTTTAGCCCTGGCTGGTGTGACTTAGTGGTTTGAGTGCTGGCCTGCGTATTAAAGGGTCACTGCTTCGATTCCCAGCCTAGGGTTTTCCTCCCTCTCTTTCTCTTCTTGTCCTCTCTAAAAATACATAAATAAGATCTTTAAAAAAGATATTTTATCTTAAACCTTTGGCATTTTAATTATGATGTGTGTTGGTGTCCTCTTTGGGTCCACCTTGTTTGGGACTCTGTGTTTCCTGGACTTGTATGTCTATTCTTTCACCAAAATACGGATATTTTCTTTCTTTATTTTTTTCAAATAAGTTTTCAGTTTCTTGCTCTTCCTCATGTCCTTCTGGCAGCCCTGTGATTCGGATTCTGGTACATTTGGAGATGTCCCAGAGACTCCTTAGTCCTCGTTGTTTTTTTTTTTTTCTTTCTTTGTTTCTTCTTGCTGTTCTGATTGAATGCTTTTTTGTTTCTATGTTCCAAACAGTTAATTTGGTTCTCAGCTTCATCCCTTCCACTGTTGGTTCCTTGCAAATTTTTCTTTATTTCACTTAATGTAACTTTCATTTATGTCTGGGTCTTTTTTATACTGTTGAAGTACTTTGAGTATCCTGATTACCAGTGTTTTGAACTCTGCATCTGATAAATTGCTTATGTCCATTTTGTTTCGTTCTTTTTTTTTCCCCCTGCTCTTTCATTTGGATCATATTTCTTTGTCTCCTCAATTTGTCAGCTTCCCTGTGTTCATTTCATTAGACAGAGTTGATTTGACTCCCTGTCTTAGTAGCCTTGTCTGTTGTAGAAAAGTGCACCAGTAAGTTGTATGGGGTGGAGCCTTAGGTAATTGCCCCATGTGTCACTGTTCTGTGGCTCTTTGTGGCGGAGGGCTCAGAGAGGGGACAATTCCACTCCTGGCCTTTGTAGTTTTGCCCAGTATGAAGCTGTCTCCAGGTACTTGGCCTTGCTGTCAGTCACTTCAACCTCTCCCTGTGTGCCACTGGTACCCTTCCAGCTGTTGCCTTGGTGCCAGATCCCAGAGAGGGTGGGTCTACTTAAGTCCTAAGTCCATTGTGGGCCCTGTAAGAGGAGTCTCCTGAATATCGTATAGTTTCTTCTGCAGCCTCAACCCCCACTGGGTTTTCACAGCCAGAGTTATGGGGACTTATCTTCCTGATGCTGAATCCATGGGTGGGGTGGTCTGGTGTGGGGCTTGGGCCCCTTGCTTCCAGGTATCGCTCCTGATTTTTACCCACCACGCATTGATGTGGGACTGCCTGTTCGATGTCTCTGTGCCACTCTGCATCTCTGCCCCTCTCACCTGTTTGGATAAATGTGATTTCTTTAAATCCTTGGCTGTTGAACTTATATACAGGTCAATTTTCTGACAAATCTGGGTGATATGTGTTTTGTAGTCTAGTCATAATTTTTGCTATAGTTGTGGGATGAGGCCATATGTGTTTACCTATGCCTCCATCTTGACTGGAAGTCTGATTTTGTTTTTTGATAGGTACACTGTTTTGTTGCTGTGAAATACATATTATATTTATCCACATGTAGGTTACAATTCAGTGGCATTAATTATATATACAATGTTGTTATAACCATTACCACTATCTTTTAAATGTATTTAAAAATTTTTTTAATTTATTGATTTTTTTTTTTTTAGAGAGAGGAAAGGAGAGAGGACAGATACTGGTTTGTTGTTCCCCTTAGATATAACCATTACCACTATTTATACTGAAACTTTTTCATTCCCAACATAATCTGTGCTCATTAAATAATAACTCTCTGTTGCTCCCTCCCTCCAGCCCCGGTAACCTCTATTCTATTATAGAGCTCTCTCTGTTAATTTGCCTCTTTTCATTTGCTCATGTAAGTGGAGTCATACAACTTTATCTCTTTGTGTATGGCTATTTCACTTAGCTTGATACTTTTTAAGGTTTAGCATGATACTTTTTAAGGTTTATCTGTAGTATCAGAACTTTATACCTTTTTATAGTTGAATAATCTTCCATTTTGTGAATATGCTATATTTATCCATTCCTCTGTGATGGATATTTGGTTTATTTCCACTTTTTTGATATTGTGAATAAAGCTGCTATGAACATGGGTGTACAAATATCCTCCCTGCTTTCAATTCTTTTGGGTATATACTTAGTAGAATTATTGGATCATATGCTAATTCTATTTGTCTTTTTGAGGAACCCTGCTCATTTCTTGATTTCTTATAGTTGCTTATGATAGTCTTTACCCTAGTTACTATTTTTGTGGAGGGACTGGTCTTAAAGTTCGTTATTCCCCCATTTCCTCTGATACAGCTTTAGACACTTTAGACTGTGGCAGCATTTGTTTAAATTACTTTGTAATTGTCTTCAGACCTTGCTTCTTTTATCAGGTGAAGTCAGGTAGGGATTGACTCTGAAGGTAACTGTTTAGGTTCTAAGTGACTTGAAATTAACACGAACAATTTTTTAATGTGATAAGAGAGTCTACTTCTTAGTGGTAGTGTTTGGCAAACACTAACTGGTCACCACAGAGTCAAGAATAAGTTGTATTTTATTTTATTTATTTATTTTTTAGAGAGAAGGGAAGGGAGGGAGAAAGAGAGGGAGAGAAACATCAATGTGTGTTTGCCTCTCACATGGCCTGCACTGGGGATCTGGCCCACAATCCAGGCCTGTGCCCTGACTAGAAATTGAATGGGCAACACTTTGGTTCACAGCCTGAGCTCAATCCACTGAGCTGGTAGCTACACCAGCCGGAGCTTTTTTTTTTTTTAAGGAGTATGTTTTGTGTGTGTGTGTGTGCGTGTGTGTGTGTGCGCGCGCGCGCGCGTTTAATGAAGATTGAAGATTTTATTTATTTTTAGAGAGGGGAAGGGAGGTAGATAGAGAGGGAGAGAAATACTCATTTGTGGTTGCCTCTCTAGCATCCCCTATTGGGTAATTGGCCTGCAACCCAAGGCATGTGCCCTGACTAGGAATTGAACCCGTGACCCTTTGGTTCGCAGGCTGGCCCTCAATCCACTGAGCCACACCAGCCAGGACTAGTTTTACATTTTTTAATGGGTGGGAGAAAATCAAAAGGAAAATATTTTGTAACATGTTAAAGTGATAATGAAATTCAAATTTCAGTAACCATATATAAAATTCTTTTTGAATATGGCTCTTTCATGTGTTGTCTATAACTACTTTTGTGTTTATGGTGGGAGAGTTGAGTAATTGGGAAAAAGACTGTGTCTTACAGGGTCTAAAATATTTACTATCTGGCTCTGAACAGAAAACGTTTATCAACCTCTTATGTTTGTTACCCCAAGAGTTACTAAGTGGTTTTATAAGGACAATACTGACTTATACAAGTTCTGTTGTGTATGTCAAAATATTACTTTGTTCATAATCATATTATTTACTATTTTAAATTTTAATGAATGGAAAGAGTAATTTTGTAGTTAAATTAACTACATATACAACTTTGCTGGTTAATGGAAAGGATATTTATAGGTAGTCTTACATATTTTCATTTTGGTCAGAGTTTTTTGGTTTTTAAAAAAAGATGGGAAAATGTTTTTCTGTGTTCCCAGTACTGCTACAGTGTGTGTTTTGTATGCCTCACTAAACTCACAACTGCGGACTTGGGATTTGGTTGTCTATTTTACATCCTTGAGGCCTGTCACAGTTTCTGATAAATAGGTACGCAATAAGTATTTGCAGGAGGAATGTTTGTGTGAGTATTCTGAGAGAGAATTATCTAAGTTACTTCTCGTCTTGGTGTTCTTGCAGAAAGGAAAGCTAGATTTGTATTTTCAAGATGTAAAAAGAAAATAAGTAGGGACTTACCAGAGACTGAATCAGTTGGAGAAAATTATTATACACTCAAGGTGTCATTGCCCACAATAGTTATCTGCCTTTTAACGCATCAAAATATAGCTTGTGTACATATATTTTATTTCATTGATTTTGGTTTTGGACTATATTACCATAAATGTGGTCACCAAAGATTAGGGTTAATTTTATGTAATTAATCTCTGTGGTGAGTAAAATAATTTGAATGCATATATAAGTTACAGAAAGTAATAGTGTTTTGGAAATCTTATTTAGAGGTTATTCCTAGAAGGGCAAATAATGTTAAAGCTTTGACTATGTGATGTATGTGATGTGTCATTTAAACCACATGGAAAAGGATCCTTTTTATATCATTTAAAATAATAACACGCAGGGTAAAGTTTAAAAAAAAATCTTCAGAATGGCAAGTACTTTTCTATCTGTATTTACAGTAAAGATAATTTGTGATGTGAATGTTCTGATGAAAAATGCTACCTGTCTTCATTTCATTGACTTCAAACTCATTGTTTTGAAATTGGGTGGTTAAATACTAAGTATTAGATTATTCTATTAGTTTTTATGATTGTATATCCAGTATACTGTCTGCATTTACCTGAAATGTTTTAAATTGGCTTTTGCATTACTTTTCCTGATTAGTACATTAAAAATCTAAAAGGATTTATTTTTGCAAGGTACACATCATGTTGGAAGAGCTTTTAACAACCTAATTTTTGTATTCTGGGGTGGGGGCGAGGGGAGAACCTCTAGTGATAACCTCAGTATGCTTTAACTCCGGAACTTTGTCCAGAGCTCAGGTCCAACTTTTTGGAGAGAGGAAGATGGCAGACACCCAGACTTTGGGGATCAGTCAGAATTGGGCTTAGCAGTTACTGGTGTCTCCTTGGAAGCTTTGTGTTTTAGGTTTCTTAATAGTAAATGGAGGTTATATTCACCTACTAGAATTTTTTTTACATTACATTTTAAAGGGCTTGGCACATAAAGAAGATTCTCAGGAATGTTTTTTTTCTCTCTTTTTTTTTTTTTTAAGATTTTTTCATTTATTTTATCTTTAGAGGGGAAGGAGAGAGGAGAGAAACATCAATGTGTGGTTGCCTTTCATGCGTCCCCTGCTGGGAACTGGCCTGCAACCCAGGCATGTGCCCTGATTGGGAATCGAACCGCGATCCTTTGGTTCAAAGGCCCGCGCTCAATCCACTGAGCTACACCAGGCAGGGCTGGTTTTTTTTCTTTTTTAAAAAGAGATTTGACTTGAGATTTGACTTGTTTCCAGTTTTAAAATATCAACAATAAAAAAAAAATTGGGTTTTCAAATTATACATGTTTCTGATCAGCTCAACATATTTTTTAACTCAGTAGACTTAAGACCAGTTGGCTCTTAGTAGTCATCAAGTTGGTATTTGATCCTATTTTTTCACCAGAAACTTCAGATACAGAATTTCCATAAACCCAATGGATTGAGTTTTGAGAATCTTAAGAAATGTGGATAAACTCTGGATCACACTGTTGTTGTTTTTTCCTAGTCTCTTTATATTTGTATCATGAGCCTCTCAGCACATTCAGAGCTTTCTTTTTTCAGCTGCTCTTTGGACTTGTGTAATCACTACCTCTTTGTGGGAATCAAACTTTATATTACTGAAGGAGGCTAGTTCAGTTTCTGGAATTTTCTTTTAAAGATTTTATTTATTGATTTATTTTTAGAGAGAAGGGAAGGAAGAGAGAAAAAGAGGGAGAGAAACATTGATGCATGAGAGAAATATAGATTGGTTGTCTATTGCACACTCCCAACCAGGGACCCAACTTGCAACCCAGGCATGTGCCCTGGCTGGGAATTGAACTAGAAACCTTTGGGTTCGGTTCGCAGAGCTAGGGCTCAGTTCACGGAGTCACACCAGCTACAGCCAGTTTCTGGAATATTTCTAGTAGGGTATTGGCAGCTGGAGGACAAAATGCCTCTTGGCTATGGTTTTAAATGTGTGACTCCCACATGCTTTGCAGGTTTGCGCATTCAAGCTTTCCCTTTGTGTTGCATGCTCAGTTTCCCCACCTAACTGTATTTAAAGTAGCCTTATGTTCTAAAGACTGAAGTGGAAGATAAATACTTTCACGTTTACAGTATTTAAGCTGTTTTTTTCTTTCATATATTGTTTCATCATTCAACAAATATTGAGCATTGACAATGTGTTAGGCACTGGGATTACAGCATTGAACAAAACACTTGGGTCTGTCCTTATGTATCTTTCAGTTAGGGGTGGCAAGTGGGGGAAGACAAGCATTAAACAAGTAATCCCACAATAGATGCATAATTGCAGATAAATTAAGGACTAGGAAGAAAAGTCTAAGGAACTTTGAGCATGCATCCCAGGAAGACTTGGTCTAGTTTGGGGCTCTGGGAGGCTTTCTAAGGGAAATGACATTGGAGACTGGGGTCCAAGGATTGAGTGTGAGTTAACTTGGACATAAAAGGGGCTGGAAGGGTGGCAGTGAACATGGGAGAAAGTAATTAAAAGAGTACTTTAGGCAGAAGGACCAGCTTGAGTAAAGGCGAAAGGGAGGGAACTCAAGTATTTTTAGTAATTTTGCAAAGGCTGTGTGAGGTTGTGGTTGAATCCTGGGTTAAATCTAATTCACTATTAGATTGTGTGTTCACACCAGTATGAGTGAGAAAAACTCTTCATATGAACCAGTGCCCAGATTTTTCTCTGTTCTAAGTAGTGCCTTTAAAGAAATACTTATTCCAGTTAAGATTTTAGAACCATTTTTTGTTTTCTGCTTGAAAATGGCATGTTTATTTAATTCATAACACATGTTTTATTTTTTATTTATTTTTTAAATTTTATTTTTAGAGAGGCGGAAGGGAGGGAGAAAGGAGGAGAGAAATACCCATGTGTGGCCGCCTTTCGTGTTGCCCTTGCTGGAGACCCGGCCTGCAACCCAGGCATGTGTCACGACTGGAAATTGAACCTGTGACCTTTTGGTTCACAGGGCAGCACTCAGTCCACTGAACCACACCAGCCAGGGCATAACACATACTTTAAATTTAAAAAGATTTGAAGTGAAAAGTTTAAAAATCACTTAATTCTCCTCCCTGGCAATGAGTTATCTGTTTCTAGTGTGTTTTCCTTTCAGATATTTTAAGCATTGGCAATCAAATGCATATAATCTCTATTCCAGCCATTTTTTTTAACGTGGTTGCCTCACTATACCACCTTTTGCACCTTTGCTTTTTTCCACCTATTATATCTGATAGGTCATTTTATATGTAGATGTACACAAAGAACCACTTCATTTTTATGGCTGCAGAATGATTATTGTGTGATGTGCCATAATTTTGTTCCTTATTGATGGATATTTAGTTTCCTGATTTTTTTAAATTAAAAAAGTTGTTTTAATTTATTGATGAGAGAGATGGAAAGAAAGAAACACTGATTTCTTGTTCCACTTATTAATGCATTCATTGATTGATTCTTATATCTGTCCTGACCAGGGATCATACCCACAACCTTGATGTATTAGGATGATGCTGTAACCAACTTAAGCTACCTGGACAGGCCATAGTTTCCTTATCTTTTGCTATATTGGGTTCACCAAGAAGTTGGTTTAGCTTTTTTCTGTACTCTAGTAGTGTTTAGTTGTCTTTAACTTCATTCAAAACAATTCTGTTAGATAATATTGTGACAGCTGTCATGTCAGTGTGCATTTCAAAAATTTATCAAAATCGGTGAATTTTTGTGTGGCTATTTTAATATTGAAGATGAGAGAAAATATGCAAGGTTTTTAGTGTATAATTCTTTATTATTTCAAGACAGGTAAAAATGCAACCGGAACGCAAAAAAAAAAAAAGGATTTATGCAGTGTATGGAGAAGGTGTGGTGACTGATCGAATGTGTCAGAAGTGGTTTGCAAAGTTTCTTAGTACTATTGACATTAGGGCCAAATACTCTTTGCTGTGGGGTTATCCTGTGCATTGGAAGATGTTTAGCAGCACCCCTGGCCTCTGTCCACTAGAAGCCAATAGTGGGAGATTGCCAACATACTCAAAATATCCAAATCAATAAAGTTAATTGGTGGAAATAAGGATTGTCTCTTTTATTTTACAGAAAAAAAACCTAAACAGATTTTCTGGTCAACCCAATTCAAATAATGCCTTAGCCTATTGACTTTGTATGTACCTCATTCCATAATTGAATGTGTGCGTATCTACAGGATAAATTATTTGTTTTAACAAGTACTTATTGAGCATCTGCATTTTCTTAAGTTTTGTTGATGATGATAGTGATTGATTGAGCAGTCTTTTTTGAGTACTTGTAAGTGTTGAGTTTAAAAATAAGACCAAAAATTAATAAATAAGTAGACATTTTCCTTGTACCTGAGACTGTTAGAATCTGGAATTAGTATCAATGTAATGTGTTAAGTGCAGTAATAAGAGGTATACACAGGGGAATGCAGAGCCTTAAGTAGGGGTAAAGTGGGTCCAAGGAGAAGCTTCTTAGAGCCTGATCTTGAAGTGTGAGTAAATATTAGCCAGAAGGGGAAAATAAGCATACCTTTGATAAGTGGAAAAGCAGATCTAGGACTTGGATATGTAGCTGCATGAGATCTTGGTGAAAATACAAAGTATAAATCTTGCGATGCAGGTAGTGGTGAGCCCTGAGTTTGGGTGGGTAAATAGGGGTCAGGTCAGTGTAAGGGTTATAGTTGTCTGTCTAAGAACTAGAACTTGATTTGTGTATTTTACATTTTAGCTTTACATAAAATCTCATATAGAACACTGTATAAAACAGAAAAGGATGGGGCTGCTTTGATTTGGAGTAGAGAGCAGGCAGGTTTTCTTCTGGGTCTTGGGCAGCTCCTGAGGAACTCTTCAGAACACTATCAATTGAACCTTCCCCTGAAATGAAGTTTTAACAGAAGGATTTTGAGAAGCCCAGAGGGAGAGATCACCTGTACCAATAAATGTAAAATACAGCAGATCTTCTACTCAAATTTGTTTCATTATAAGGATGATGAAGGAACTTAACTTTTGTTTATACCAATTAGCCTCTGGTAAAATTGGTTTCCTCATACTAAAGTTGCTACACATTGTTTCACTGTTTAGGAAATTTTTAAATTAATTTTAGAGATAGGAAGGGAGAGAGGAACATTGGTTTCTTAATTCACTTATTTATGCATTCATTGGTTGATTCTTTTTTTAAAACAATTTTTAAAAACATCTTATTTTTAGATTGGAAGGGAGGGAGAAAGAGAGTGAAAGAAACATCAGTGTGTGGGAGATACATCTGCTGCACACCCCCAACCAGGGACCTGGCCTGCAATCCAGATATGTGCCCTGACTGGGAATCAAACTGGCAACCCTTTGGTTTGCAGGCTGACCCTTAATCCACTGAGCCACACCAGCCAGGGTCATTGGCTGATTCTTGCATGTACCCTGACTGGGGATTGAACCTGCAACCTTGGTTTATTACAATGATAACTCTAACCAACTATTTGGTCAGGACCATTTTTTCACTTAAAGTAGCAGAACCTATTGACTTACCCTGTGTTGTTAGAGGTGGAAATAACTTGGTGTGAGGTATGGAGGAGAGCAAGGGGAAGGAAGCTAATTACATGTGTTTGAACTGTTCTAAAATTGTCACTTCTGTTCTTTACAGTAGTCTATTAAGAGATGATTAACATTGCCCTGGATTGTGTGGCTCAGTAGGTTGGAGCTCCCTCTTGTAAACTGAAAGGTCACGGGTTTGATCCCTGGTCAGGGCATATACCTAGGTTGGGGGTAAACCTGTTCAGGTGCATGTTTCCCTCCCTCCATGTAAAATCAGTAAACATGTCCTGGGGTAGGAATTAAAAAAAAAATAAGAGACAGAGAGATGAGTAACATTAATTTAAAAAATAAACCTTCTAGAGATACATACTAATAATATGGATGAAATGATGTATGTGTGGATTTTTTTCAAAATAATTCAGGTAGGGGTTATAAATGAACACAGTAGACACTGAATGTATATATGATTGCCAAGGAAGTCATTGTGCAATCTTTGCTTTTGTATATATTTTACTTTTTTATTATTATTTTTGTCCTCACCTGAGGACATGTTTTTTCCATTGATTAATTTAGAGAGACAGGAAAGGAGGGAGAGGGAGAGAGAAAGAGAAAACATGGATTCAAGAGAGAAACATCAATTGATTGCTTCCACATGGGCACCAATGGGGAATCAAACCTGCAATCTAGGCATGTGCCCTGACCAGGAATCAAACCCTCGAGTCTTTTGGTTTACAGAATGACACTCCCACCAACTGAGCTACACCAGCCAGAGCTATATTTGACATTTTTAAAAAAAGATTTTATTAATTTTTTTAGAGAGGGGGAAGAGAGGGAGAGAAACATGGGTAGGTTGCCTCTTGAGCTAGTGACCTGGCCCCGAAACCCAGGCACGTGCCCTGATCGGGAATTGAACCAACGACTTTTCGCTTTGCAGGATGATGCCCAGCTCACTGAGCCACACCCGTCAGGGCTATATTTGACATTTTTCACACACACACACACACACACACACACACACAACAGTTCTGTGGAAATTTTTTTAGACTAAGTGGAGAAGTTACTTTTATTTTACTGAGTGATAATTGTGAATTAGAAAATAAATCTAATACTTAGACCGAGATGTGTTTTTAAATGTGTTTAAAAACTAATCATTTTTCTAGTGCTTTTCTTGGAAGGATCTATTTATTTATTTATTGTTTAAAAGATTTTTATTTATTTATTTTTAGGCACAGGGGAAGGGAAGGAGAAAGAGAGGGAGAGAAACATCAATGTGTGGTTGTCTGTCCTGCACCCCCTACTGGGGACCTGGCCCTGCAACCCAGGCCTGTGCCCTGACTGGGAATTGAACCAGCGACCCTTTGGTTTTCAGGCCTGCGCTCAATCCACTGGGCTATACCAGCCAGGGCTGAAAGGAAGGTTTTTTTTTTTTTAAAGTTACTTAAATATCCAGGTATAGTGTTATACTTAATTACGCTTTTTAAAGTAAGCTATTTTTGTGAGTAATTATGAGGAAGGCTATATAAGTAATTGTGATTTTTTTTAAAAAATATCTTCCAGTGATTGAAAAGTTAATTCCTATTGTCAGTTATAAACTGTATTAGTAATCAAGGATAAACATAATTTACTTATTTGAGTTGTTTTGAAATTGGTTGTTCTTATTCTTGCTTAATGTGACTGGCATTTTGATTAAAGTGCTACAATCTATATAAATTTGAGTACATATAGGACTCACAGCAGTACTTAATCAGGAACTAATATCAAGTTAGTATTATATCCATTTTTTAAAAAAAGTATTTATTTATTTATTTTTAGAGGGGAAGGGAGGGAGAAAGGGGGGGGGAGAAACATCAGTGTGTGGTTGCCTCCCACACACTCCCTACTGGGGACATGGCCTGCAACCCAGGCATGTGCTTGACTTGGAATAGAACCAGTGACCCTTTGTTTGTCAGGCCAGTAGTCAATCCACTGAGACACACCTCCAGGACAGTATTATATAGAAGAGCTCAAAAGGAATGAACTGCACAAGATTTT
>PVKU01006907.1:0-95701 GCA_004027475.1 Anoura caudifer
AAAGAAAATGAAAGCATAAACCTAAACATATATTTGTACACATGTGTGCATAGCAGCATTATTCATAGTAGCCAAAAGATGGGGCAACCCAAATGTCCGTTGATGGATGAATGGCTAAACAAAATGTGGTTTTAATACAATGGAATATTTATTCAGCCTTAAAAAGGAAAGAAATTCTGACACATGCTACAACATGGATGAATTTTAAGGGTGCTATACTAAGTAAAATAAACCAGCCACAAAAACATAAACAGTGTATGATATCATTTTTATGAAACATCTAAAGTAGTCAAATTCTTAGAGATGGAAAGTACAACTCTGTGTGCCAGGGACTAGGTGGCGGGGGAAGGAAAGTTATTTAATGAGGACAGAGTTTTAGTTTGGGAAGATAAAAAAGTTCTGAAAATATGTTTTACAATAATATGAATGTCCTTTACACTACCAAATTGTGCACTTAAAAAAATATTCAAAATGGCAAATTTTGTGTGCATTGCACCACAATTAAGGGGTTGGGGAAACTGCACAAAGGCATCTGAGTCTGCATCTAGATCTTCTTGCCCACTAATTAGCACTTGCACTTTAGGTTTCTGATCATCCAGTGGTACCCACTAAAATATTTGCTCCTCTAGGAGATCCTCCCCAACTTCCCAAACATTGTCAGTATTTCTGTTAAGATATTGCTGGTGGCAAATGGAAGCATAAGAGTTTTGGTATGTTTCATTACTGCCATGGTGAATAAACATTCTCCTCTGTGATAAAGCTACAGACAGAACAGTGAGGGAGATTGTATTGGCCCTGCTCTCAAAGCCCAGAATCTTCAGGGGAAACCAGATCCCTCAAAACTAACCACATAGTGTGCTATGAGCCAACAAGCACTGTAAATGCTTAGAGGGGGCGACTGACTGCATAACATGGGAGCAAGTACAGTCAGGGGCCCTTCTCCAAGAAGGTGTGGTACCTTATCTGAGCCCTAAGGGACAAGTAGGGTTTAGGCAGGTGGACAAAGATAGCAGAGAGTATTCTACATGGGTGAGTCCAGGATAAGGGAGAGAGAGAAGTATGGGGGGAGAGGAGTTGAGGGAGGAAGAGAAAGAATGTGAATAGCAAAGCTGAGCAATAAGCACAAATCGTTCAAAGGAATTTATTAATTTGTATGTGCCTCTACTGCAAATATTGCCTTGAAGAGTCTCCCATCCACCACCAGCCTTCAGGGCCTCTTTGGAATATTTTGCATAGAGAGATGATGGCCAGAGCTCCAGGATGCCTCCTCCTGGTGGCATTGCCTGCTGGCTGACTCAGTTACCTTGCTCCTCATTCTCTGCCCTGGAGTGGACCAGAAGCTAGAAACATCACCATGTCTCTGGTCCAGAGAAGACTGTAGAAATTCCACTCCTGGCTGGCAGGTAGACAGATCAACAGAGCAGGAGTTGGAGTTCCTGGCAGGGAGAGGCATCCCTAAGTGATCACCCTCCTCCCTACCCCCTTCACACCCTTTTCCTGCTTTAGGAGACAGACACTGGTACCTGTGTTAAACGTCTGCAACTAGTGTTTAAATTACATACATGTGCATGGAAATGGGGATATTCAGAACATGTATTAGAAAAAGCAAGGGCCAGAACAAAGCAGGAAGTGGCTAATTGCAAAGGTGCCCAGAGATAAGAAAGTGCTGCAGCAGAGTGCACACTATTCCATCTGCAGATGGGCTTCTTCAGAGAAGATTATTGCCTAGGCTCCCAGTCCCAGGAGAGACCCCCTGAAGAAACTTCAGCTGCTCCTCTCTTCCTTCCTCTGATTGGAATGGGCTAAAGCTCCTGGAAAGCAAGCCAACACAGCCTTGACTGTGCAAAAGCTTAACTGTTAGCTGGACTTAGAGGAGGGCTCTTGGGTGATTGAGCCAAAAACCTGGTGATAAAGAGGTTTTAGGGAGAATCCAAGGTGACATGGGGATAATGTATTCAAATGTGAAGACCTACACAGCTCTTCTAGCTCCTGGGGTCAAGGCCAAGGTTGGAGAGGCAGTTAGGCCCAAGCCCTTATGCCTTTTCAGCATCAACTGGCTCAGGGCTGTTCATCCCATCAAAAAGGTAATCGTCCTCATTGTTCTGCTTCATCTTGGTTTCTAGAACCGTGATGCGCTGCTTGAGCTTCTGCTGGGCTCCTGTGTACTCGGCCAGCAGGCGGCCAAAGCGCGTATACAAGGTCTCCATGTTGGTCTCCAGCTGTTGTAGCTTCTCCTGCACATCCACCTCCATGCTGGCTGCCACCTCATTCTCATCCAGTAACCCCTCTTTCATAAGGATTTCTCGACCTCTCTCCTCCAAGACTTTCTTGGCATCAGGGTACTCAGTCACCGCTTCCATAAGGTCATCCTTGGACAAGCAGAAGAGATCTGAGTAGCCCAGGCTGCGGATATTGGCTGTACGTCGATTGCCCATTTTGCTACCCTTAATATTAAGGATACTGATCTCTCCAAAGCAACTCCCAGCTGAGAGCAGGGCATACTGAGTGACACCATCATCAGCCACTACTGCCAACTTGCCCTCCTTGATTATGTACATCTCCTTGCCAATATCCCCCTTGCGGCAAATGTAATCCCCAGGGCTGAAGACCTGAGGACGAAGCTTCAATACCAACTCCACCAGCAGGCCAGCCTCACAATCCTGGAAGATGCGCACTTTCTTGAGTGTGGACAGGTGGACATTGATGGCTATCTCAGCCCTCAGCTTGGCCGGCAGATTTTTGAGAACTTCCCGCTCATCCACAGTCTTCTTATTGGTCCAAAGGTAGTCAAACCACTTAATGACCTTGGCTTCCATCTCCTTGCTGACCTTGCGGAACTGCATGTAATGTTTGACTGCATCGATCTTGGCCTGGAACTCAGCTCGGGTGGCATTCATGTTGGAGATCATGGAACCCACATTTCCCACAATGGTGGCAAAGATAAGGACACCAATCAGGAAGTCAAAGATAACAAATAGATACTCCTCATCCTTTACAGGAGGTGGTGTCTCCCCAATGGTAGTGAGGGTCAGTGTAGACCAATAAAGGCAGTAGATGTATTCCCTAGCCAAGTAGCCATACTGAGGATCAGTGATATTGGGATAAACCCAGGTGTCAACCCCAAAGCCAATGGACTTGGAAATGGCATAGTAGATGCAGGCATTCCAGTGGATGATGATCAAGATGTAGAGAACCAGGTTGCTGATGCGGAAGATGTTGGGGTAACTGGTGCGTGTCTCGGTTCGGTCAAAGAATTCAAACATGCGGGCAAAGTGTAGAAGGCGGTTGAAACGCAGCTCAGGGCTGTGTATGCCCACAGCAAAATAGACCAGGTCCGTGGGGATGATAGAAGCTATATCTAGCTTGAACTGCAGAGTATGGATGTAGTTGTCCCGCAATTTCTTGGGATCTTTGACCAGCAGCCCCTGTTCTAGGAAACCTAGTTGAGACGCAAGCCAAGAAACATATCACCTCTGCCTTAAGGCCTCTCCCTCCTTATAGGCTAACATTCAGCAGGGAGAACTGCTCATCCAACCCTCCTTCCCAAGGGTTGAGTTCCCATAGGAAACTCATGCAGCAAAGCTGACCAGAAGGACCTTAACAGAACACCCCCTGGTCTGTACCTCACTAAGCATGGGAGGACCAAGAGGTTCAAAAGGAGCAGGCACTAACCTGAGTCCAAGCCAAGCACTTGAGTTTATCACTGTGTTAAGATGGCTTCCTGAAATTTTGGACTCAGGCCTTTGGGCATATGGGTCATCGTCCTGCCTGTTCATCTCAGTCGCTTACTTACCTGTGCGCAATCGAATGAAGAGGTCTGCAATATAGACCACATCTGAGAAGTAGTCCAGCACCAGCCACACTAGGTAGTAGTTTTTCTGTAAGTCACTGAAGCAGGCTCTATAGGAAAACAGGGCTAGGTTCTAGCCTCAAAGCCATCCAAGGTCCCCTAGAAGACCCAAACTGAGTTCAGAGCATGGGATGGGTACCAGGGAAACTGATGAGTCACAGTCAGCCTAGTGCTCAGTCAAATCCTTGCTTAATGAGTGAGTGGGGTGGGGGATATATGGGGTGGGAAATGCTGTCAGGGAAAGCTAATGTGGAGATTGGCTTTGAAACTGAGACTGTGAGAAGAATCTCCATAGGCTAAAAATTGGGAGAGAAATTTTATTTTGAGGAAACACCATGTTGTGATCCAAAAATAGAATACTGGGGCTGGGTGTGTCCAGAAGGTGGAGTTAGAGAGAAGGCCAGGTCCAGAGGGCCTGGAAGGCCATGCTGAGGGCTTGAACTTCATCCTGTGGGCAATAGGGAGTCATTGATGAATTTGTGTGGAAGGAGTGACATAATCAAATTCCAGTTTCTACTAACCACACTAGTTGCATGGAGGATAAGCTGGAGGGGGCAAGAGTGCCTGCAAAGAAGTATGAAACTGTTATAGTTGTGCTAAGGAGAGAAGAGAGTGGCGTCAGCTAGGACAGTTTCGGTGGCAATGGAAAAGTAGGAACATATTACAGATGCCAGGGAAAAGGATAAAAAGACATGAGGCTTTGGTAGCATATTAAATCAAGGGGGTCTTTAACAGGGAAGAAAGAGGTACCATTGGCAAGCAGGGAATCCAGGAAAAGGGCTGGCTTGGGTTAAGTTTTGTGTCCACAGCTAGGACTAATATGCTCTCAACCTCAGGGCCTGTAGACTCTGGGCTACTTTGACTACCCCTTCCCAGACTCTCCCTACTCACCTGGCCACAAGCAGGCACCAGTTGTAGAGGACAGGCATGGCAATCACAAAAAGCCAGCGGTAGTACCAGTCCCCAGCTGGGTCTAAGACAAATAGTTGAAATTTCTTCCTGAGGAGACAGACAAAGGCTGGGCTTGGGGACCAGGCCCCCAGTGTGGTAATACCCCCCCACCCAGAATTCAAGGGTTCCTAAAAAGCAATACTTAAGGGGATATGCAGGATAAGGGGTAGGTTGGCTTAGGGCCCTGTTTCTCAGAGAGCCACAATCTGGTGCTAGGAATCTGAGCAGAGCTCAGATGAGCAAAGGACAATAGGTTCCTTCTCCTATTTAACCTCCCATAGGGTCATTGGTGCCCATATCTTGTGGAGGCACTCTTGTCCAGAGTGAATGAGAAGGAACAGTGCTATTATTGGGTTAGGCTTCAGAGCCTAGAGAGGGACTTTCACAGAATGGTAATAAGGTCTCTCAAGACCTGTTCCTACAACCTGCCTGGGGGGCTGGAGTTGGAGAGAGAAACTCCAAGCAAATGAGTGCCACATGCTTCCTTCCTACCCCACCTCCCCCACCTCCCATCCCCATTTACTGCCTGGTTTCCAGCCCCCAAATCACTTTCCAAGATGGTGTATCCTGACTTGGCAAGAATTCTTATGATGCTTTGGCCAGAGGTGAGGAATGTCGGCTTGGCCAGACATCTGCTGTCACCTGCTCATTCTTCTGAGAACAGACCTTCCAGCTCTACCTTCTCCCCATCCTGTCCTGCTGAATTGTTCCTAGTCCTTCCCTGCCAGCAGATCTCCAGCATGATCTCTTTAAAGGCCCAACTCTTCACCCATAGTAGCAATGGTATGGGCACACTCAACAGTAGTCTGTAATATCACTCTTCTCTATGTTTATACTGACTGCTGGAACAGAGGCTTCAATTGAGCCCTCCCCCTGTCTACATGCAAGTGCCCTTGCTACTTGCTTCATGAGCAGTGAGAGGATACTTGGCAAGGGTCAGCTTAGGTGAGAAAAGCCACTAGGGGCTCTTGCAGCAAGTGGGCCACTGGCTGTTGTAAAAACTGTTGGCTGGGACAATGAAAATATTCTAAAGTTAAAACCATAGCAGGTCTTCTCTGCCCACCCCTTTCCCTGCTATGGCAGGGTTTGGTGTAAACCCCAGCCTGCCCATGGTGGTGACATAAGAAACCCCACTGATCCCTCCAATTGCATGCTTGGGAGCCCTTCCAGTTCCACAGGCTGGACAGGTATACTTAGTGCCCTTGCCCTCGCCGTCCTTGTTGCCTTTGCCATCCCCTTGCTGTGTTGTCACAGTCTGGAGTTCAGGACCACGAAAACGCTCAAGGAATGAGTCAGGTCTTGGTTCCTCCTCACGGAAATTCTTAATGGCCCAGTCTCTAATGACCCCCACCAGCTGGATGATCCTAGAGGTGAAAGAGGGATTATGAGCCAGAGAGAATTGTGTGTTCAGAACCTGTGCCCAGGAGCTTGGTGTCTGATGAGTGAGATGGGAAATGGGTCAGGACATTATTTCCCAGTGCCAAGAACTGGGATCAAGGCCAGGGCTGAGAGCAGGTAGACAGGGCTCAGTCATGACTCAGAATGCAGCCTGAAGTGAAAAGGAAGACTTCCTGTAAGAGGTGTCATCTCAGTTGGTTGTGAAAAACAAATAGAAAGTCTCCAAGGCAAGATGGAGGTTGTCCTAAGAGAGGACAGGCCAGGAGGAAGGTTGTTCCAAGATTCCTGATTTCCCTTTAAAACCTACAGCTCTGGGCTGCAGGCCTTAGGGCCATGTACATAGGTTCTTCTGCTGGGAAGTATCCCTCCCCTGTGATGCTGAGATAAACAAATCTAAAGGGAAACCTCCTTTGGCCTCTCCAAGCTTATTCAGATAAGCTTCCTCAGGAGAAAACAGTTGAGCAAGGACAGCACTGACAGTGTTTCCCAGATGTCTTCATGGAAAATCCCAGTGGGACTGAGAGAAGGAGAGCCACAGTGTCCACTTTAACAAACCCCAAGGGTGGGAGGGTGTAGCAACAAGACTGTGGTGGAACCCACCTGTGGAAACCACCTCTCTCCTGCTGGGGGGTATCCATCTCTGCCAGCCTCTGCAGTTCTGAGGATGTGTCATCTTCAGCTGCAGACTGTGGCCTACAGAGGAAGAAGCAGTTGTCCAAGGGTTCCCTGAGCATACCTTGTTTCCTATTGGCACCGTCTCCTGCTGTGAGGCACCTAGACACCCCATGGTTCCTTTAGAGGATGTTCTTGAGTCAAAGATTGTTTACTCTGTGACAATGAGGCAGAGCTTGGAGGAAGGAAGTAGCAGCCTAAAGACCATATCCGATATGACTCAGCTTCAGGAGACTCACCTACTACTGGTCCCATGGTCATCATTGCCATTGGCCTTGATGGCAGTAGGTGCATGATGGTTGTGGTTATTGGCTGCAGAGCTCTTCACACCATTAGATTTTTCTGCCATTTTCTATGTACAACTGGGACCCTTACCTGCCAGGGAGAGGGCAAAGAAGAAGGTCACAAAGGACTCTGGCACCCATATAAGTCAGAGTTGCAAGAGCAGTGAAAAGAGAACCAGGGCCCATCTGGCAAACACCAGTACCTCTGGGTACTACTATGGCAGTTCAGGGCAAGGGGAACCAGCATTGTCTAAATGTCAGGGTCCAAGCACCAAGAAGGTGATAGTACTATTCCCACTCTGATAGATAATTTAAAAAGCAAATTGTGCTAAGTTGCAAAATGTGTTTTTCTTTTACTCCATTGAAATTTTTGACATGTGAACTATCAGTGCTAATACAAAACAAAGAAGAAAAGTATCTAAGCTATCTATGGTGCCCAGCCTTTTCAGATGTTTGGCATATGCTTAGGCTGCTGAGCACCTCCAGAGCAGCGACAACCCCCAAACTCCTGCTCCATAAGTGGAGATGTATCTCTTTGACTCAGGTGCTCTCTAGTTCTCCTAAACAAAGACCTTCCCAGAGCTCACGTTCTTCAGGTAGGAGTCCCATCTCTCACTGACTTTTTCAACCAGGGGCATTGTCTCTGTCCCTCCCTTTCAGCTGAAATCTCATTCACTCCAGCACCCTAAAATAATATCACTCAGACTGAGGAACAGAGAGGAGCCCCATGGGTGGGCAAGGGAGTGAGAAGGAGAGAAGGGAGAGCTCCAATAGGCTTCTTGGGCAGGGATCCAAATCAGGACTCTCTCTTTTGGGATATGAGAGTCTTGGAAGGGCTGATCAGGAACATGACAAGGACAGCATTATATTCTAGAGAGATCCATGTGGCTGCTACATGGAGACTAGATTATAGGGGGAGCAAGAGTGGAAATGAGGGATAAGGAGAAGTCTGGAAAGATGGTGCCACTGAAGCCTGACACAGGGCAGAGTGGAAAAATATTTAGGAAGGAGAATGAACAGCACTCAGAGAAGGATTGAGTGTGATCAAAGGAGAGCAAGTGGGTGGGATCATGCAGGAAAATACTACAGAGTGAGGATCCAGGGCAGAATAGAGTAGGCAGTTTCCGCAAAATAGACTGAGGAGCAGCAGCGTGAGAGGGAAAAAGCCAGAAGAGAGACAAAGATTGTGTTCAAAAGTGTCTGCCATGGAGTCAGGTAGACTGGAGCAAAAGAGACTCAAAGCAGCTCTTCCCTGCTGAGGCTTGTTGGTATGCCCCACCAGATTTGGTCAGAAGTGGTCAGCACACCCACTAGATTGCCTGTGGCCCCTGCTGCTGGTGCACCTCCCCCCAGCTTGTTCCAGCTTCTGGAGCTGTCACCATGACAATAGCAGGCATGTTGACCTCTGTGGTGAGTGGTAATAGCAAACAGCCTCAGAGATGCTCACCTGGTGCTCTCTGTGGGACTATAGCACTGGGATGCTAAGGGCACCTGAGGGAGAGGAACATGCTTGGGCCCTAGAGGGAGCCAACCATGGAGACAGAAATTTCCAAGCAACACAAACAAAGCTGAAGCCACTCATACTGATCAGGGTTTCAGGGCTAGCCTTCTGGAAGCCTAAAGATTAAGAGGGGCTATACCACATTGAATGAAGGGTAAAAGTAGAGAAGAGACAGTGGAACACAAATCCATTGCAGGGATGGAGGGGATACTGGTGTGTGGAGGCTGGGTTTGGGCTGGAGAGTGAGCTAGGCTTACAAGAAAAAGGCAGAAGAGGCCAAGAACAGCCTGGGGAGGCTGAGAACACCAGGCAGAGGACTTGAGAGAACATCTCTCTCTGATAGAGATACTGTGCAGGCATTGCCTGCCAACACTTGGATTCTTCCCCTCCTTACAGATGATCCCCAATAGCAATGACCCTGAGCCCACAAGAGGGTAGCTCAGGGGCTATAACACAAATTATGCCCTCTCTAAGGTTCTGACACCAAAAGAGATTCTTCTCCTATGATCTCTGATCCTTCTTTGCAAGGAACAAGCCCTTCCCTGAGTCTGGCTGCCCAGAGGCAGCTGATTTGCCATACACATGCCCCTACATCAGAACTGCTCCTTCAGATCACTTGCCAGGGAACAGGCCAGTGGTTGTCATACTCTCTTCAAGAAACCTCACCTAGCCCTGGCTGGTGTGGCTCAGTCAACTGCAAAGCAAAGAGTTGCTGGTTCAATTCCTGGTCAGGGCACATGCCTGGGTTGCAAGCTGGGTCCCCAGTGTGGGGCATGCAAGGGGCAGCCACATATTGATGTTTGTCTCTATCTCTTTCTCCCTCCCTTCCCCTCTCTCTAAAAATAAATAAATAAAATCTTTTTTAAAAAAGAAGCCTCATCTAGTCTTAGGGCTTCAGTTGTCATCATGTTGCAAACAAGGCATCTCTCCTTATCTGCCCATCCATATCTCTAGCTGCTTCTCTTTTGAGGCAGCTCAGACCCAACATAGATTAAAAACCAAACTTGACACCATCAAATACAAATTGGCTTTTCCTCCAATTTACCCACCTCATAGAATGGCCTGCCCTCTACCCAGTCACCTAAGCCAAAAACCTCTATGTCAACCATACTTCTTGTTTTCTTCAATTATCACATCCAAGCAGTCTCTGAAGTTAGTCAATTGTCTCCCCAAAGTGTCAAAAATCTGTCCAAGTACTGCCACCTGTACCC
The DNA here is from genome assembly GCA_004027475.1 of Anoura caudifer. Lineage (NCBI taxonomy): Eukaryota > Metazoa > Chordata > Mammalia > Chiroptera > Phyllostomidae > Anoura > Anoura caudifer. Next base: position 9,868 of record PVKU01006907.1, read on the forward strand.
AAAGCCTTGTTCTGGTCTAGAGCATTCACTATCACTCCAGGCCTGCTACAGCAGACTCTGACTGGCCCTGCACTCACTGGAGTCTGGACAACAGGGGAGACATGGACACCATCAGGGCTTGTTGGAAGTTAAAGCTCTCACAGAAGGATGAGCCATCCTCCCATAGCATAAGAGCAGAGAGGAAGGTGAAGGAGAGTTCTGAGGAGCTACAAAGGTGACATGTAGCTTGAAGAACTGATCAAGTGGAGAAGTCTGAGGAGGACAGGACTCATGGGAGAGTCTAAGGAAGGGAGGAATCCACAAGGCCAACACCCTGTCCCCATGTCAGGAAAAGCTGGGCTACCTATAGAGCCTGCATCTTCTTTCCCCTGAGATGAAAGCTGGAGGGGTTCTGTATCCACCAACAGAGGCCTCACTGGTTATCTTATCCAGAGCAGCCTCAGAAGTGGTAGGAAAAGAAGGCATAATTTTCAGGGTTTCAGAATAAGTAGTAGGAGGTGAGAAACAAGAGATAGAGAATGTATCTAACTCTTTCTACAATCTTAACTGAGAGAGAAAAGAGAGATATAAGGTAGGAACTGAAGCATATGGAGTTGCAACAGTTTCTCTGTATTGCTATTGTTTTTATCCTTTTGCAAAAAGAAGATGATAAAGTAAGTGCAAATGTTTTAAGGGGGGATTCAATATATACTGAAAATATCTGTGCTTGTGACCAACTCCAGTTAAAACTGGAGCTCACAAAAGATGGATGTAATGGGTGGGTCCAGATACAAGAGTTGGTGAGAAAAGACTTGTCAAGCACACAGCAGGAGGGTCCACTGATGGACAGACTAGGAGGGTAAAAGGTGATAGACAAACATTCTAGAAGGGGGTGGACTATAGTGAGAGACAGTTGAAGAGGTTCACTCATAAGAAACCTCAGCACTCTCAGTGAAATGAGTGAGGCATCAGGCAGCAATAGATGCAGACTTTGGAGGAGGCCAGAAGGTTTGCAATAGCTGCTGTGGGGATGAACAGGGGAAACCAAACAATTGTGAGGGCAGGACTGGGATGGGTGAGGAATACATCAGACCATGTACCTAACGAAAAGATAACAGATAAGCAGAGGAAATGGAAAGTAGGATCCTCAAGGAGGGAGATTTTTTTAAACCAAGATCAGGCACAGTGATTCTATAAAAAGCCCAACATCAGTCATGGTGTACTTCTGGTTCTCTTTTCTCCTCATCCACAAGTTAAACAACCAGCCTAAGACTTTTATAGAAAATCTAGCCTGGCCCAAGAAGGACCCTGGTTGAAAGTATTTCGAGAACAATTCCTTTATAGATGTTAAGGCCAGAACAAAAGGGACAACAAGTTAGTAGAAGAAATAGCTACTCACTCCCAGTTTGTGGCTCTTTCAAATGTTCACTGTTGCCTGATTTCCTTTTTTTTTTTCCAGTAATGTAGTCCATATATATTTTTTCCCAAAAATACCTGTTGTGCATCAGGTCAGTGCTAGATACTTAAGTTAAACAGATTCATCTGGCAGTCTCTGACCTCAGTGCTGCTCCCAGTATAAAAGAGAAAAGAGCCAGGAACACAATTCAGTCTCAGGGTCACCTGTTTGTCCACCTCTATTCTATTTCTCAGTAGCATTTCACATAGCTTATCCACTCTCATCTTCTTGAAACAATAGGTTCCCTCTCCTGGTTTTCCTCTTGTCTCACTAGTCACTTCTTCATAGTGAACTCTGAAGAAACCCCCTCCTCTTTCATAACTCTACAGTTTGGAGTGTCCTGAACTCAGTCTTTGGATGGAATCCTTATTATTTATGTCTTCATCATTTCCTCATCCAGTCTTGTGGCTTCAAACACACCTGTATGCTGATGACTTGCATATTTGTAACACCAGCCCAGCCTCTCCCTTGAACTCCATTTTGTTTCCCTGAGATTACCACTAGGATGTTGAATAGGCATCTCAGGCTGGATATGTCCAAAACTGAGCTCTTGATCTTCCCCTCCAAACCCTATCTCTCATACTCACCTGCATCTTAACAAGGCACTGTCATTCTCCCAATTATTGTCAAAAACCTCAAAGTCATCCCTGACTTCTCCCTTTCTTTCATATCCCCACACTCTACATATGCAAATTATGTGAAATCTACCTTCAAAACATACCCTGCATCCAATCACTCTTCACTATCTCCACCATTAACACCATAGTCCAAAATACCGCCTTTTTTCATTGCCTGGCACATGATAGATACTCACTAAGTAAATTTTGTATGAATAGTCAATGAATAATGTCTGCACTCTTCCTAGTCCATTACTTCCTGTTTCTACTTCCATTAGTCATCTTAGGCCTCCACTATATGAATTAGTTTACTTCAAAGGAATATACCACTTCTGCATCTAGGCAAGATGGAATAACAGGAACCAGATATGCCCTCCAGAAAGAAATAGCCAAACTTAGGCAAAGATATGAAATGGCAATTTTTAAGACACTAGACCCTAGACAACAATGATCAGTGATCCCTAAGAGGCAGGAAACAAATGAAGTGATCCTACAATTTTTCCAGATTACAGTCTCATGAGAGTTTTCAAACCATGGCACAAAGAGGGGAAACTCAGGTGGAAACTGACAGATTCCCTAGGTTGAGAAGACAGAGAAGAGAATCCAAGGAGACCAAGGCAGCTAGAGTTTGCAAAGCAGAATACTGGAGAGAAGAAACCTGCAGAGAAAGAGAACTCTGGAGATCTGCAGACAGTCACTCCAAAGTATTCGGCCAAGTGTTTATCAGTGCACACTATGAGGAAGCTGTCCATGGCTGGGGAAAGAACGATTTCCCAAATTAGACCTTATCCCTAACACAAGGTTTGAAATAGTGTCTGATGCTAATAACTAGACTGGAAAACCTAATGATTCACAGGGTATTGGGTAGTGTACCAATAAATGTCTTGCTTCTATAATGGGGACAAATCTCAAAAATGTTTTCATTTTATTTTATTTTCAAAACTGTTTTTAGAAATAAAAAAGTATCCAGCATCCAAAAAGGGAAAATTCAGTGTGTGACATTTACTCAAAAACTACCAGGCATACACATAGTTTCTCTATAATGAAGAGGAAATAATCCATCAATCAAAATAAACCTAGAACTGACACAAATATAAAATTACCAGGCAGAGCCCTGGCTGGTGTGGCTCAGTGGACTGAGCACCAGACTGAGAAGCAAAAGGTTGCCAGTTTGATTCCCAGTCAAGGCACATACCTGGGTTGCAGGCCAAGTCCCCAGTAGGGAGCCCCCAAGGGGCAACCACACATTGATGTTTCTCTTCCTCTCTTTCTCCCTTCCTTCCCCTCTCTCTAAAAGTAAATAAATAAAATCTTTATAAAAATTACCAGGCAGAGATATTAAAAAAACTTAATATAACTTCATTCCATATATTCAAAAAGTTAAGCATGATTATGAAATAAAAGAAAAGATCCAAATCAGTCTTCTAATGATGAAAACTACATATTTTGAGGTAAATAAATACATTGGATGGGATTAGCTGAAGATTAGATGTTGCAGAAGACAAGATTAGTAAACTTTAAGACAATGTAATAAAACAACCCAAAATAAAGCACAGAGAGGAATGCAAATCAGCATAAGAAGGAGAAAACATCAGCAAATGTGACACAACTTGAAGTGGTTAATATAGGGTAGTTGAAGTTCTCAAAGGAGGGGGGAAAGAAAAGATACTTGAAGAAATAATGGCCAAATTTTTTTTAAATTTCATAAAACTATAAATCCACAGATATGAGAAGCTCAATGACACCCAAACACAAGAAACATGAAGAAAACTACACCAAGGTGCATTATAATCAAACTGAGCAATTCATTGATAACAGGAAAATCTTAAAAGTAGTCAGAGAAATAAAATATATTATGTACAGTCACAAAAGTAAGGATGACATCAAATGTCCAGTAATAAAGGTGAGGATGACAGCAGCACCTTTCTGCTGAGCTTCAGGCTTTTCTTACATCTTCCAGCTGGGCGTATACACTCTGGCTTCCCTTGGACAGGTACAACTCACCTTGTCCCCAATCACACTGAATTCATCACCACCATTGGCCCTTAGACAGACATTTGTGACAGACTGAGGCTTCAAGCCTTTAGCTTCTGGCTTTCAGGATGGCTTGGCACTTAAAATTCTCCCTGAAGATCATTTCCATGTTCATTCTGCCTGTGCACCGTTTCCCGCCGCCTTTCCAAGGTCCTGGGACAAACTCTCAGTCCAGATTATGCCACCTTTCTTGTCAGCACCCTCCTACACTAGAGTGTTCACTGCCTGAGGGCAAGTCTCAGTGTCTACATTGTTATGTACTGCATCCCCACATATCACTGGAATTGGCTCCTGGAAAGCACTCCATACACATTGATGGAGGGAAGAAAGAAGAAAGGGAGGGAAAAAGGGAGGGAAGAAGGGAGAAAAGGAGAAAGAGAAGAACACATAAAGGTGCAGAACACACCCTGGTGCAGTTCTGAGGAATCAGGTGCAGCTGATAGTAGGAGAGACTAGCTCCAGTGGGTCTTCCCAGAAGGAATATAAAACCCTACAGGTGGCCAGGTGACCCAGCTTCTTTTATACCCCAGGCCATCCTGTCCTCAGATCCATGTTACTATCAGCCAAAGTTTTTCCACTGTGATTGGGAAGGGGACTCTTCCATAACTAACAGCCTAAAGAGCCAAGGCTCCAAGTCTCATCCAGAAAGTAGTTCCCCAGATATTCAATTCTGGCCATTATAGTGGGGAAAGTCCTGGGCAACAGGCAGAGAATGTGGTGCCAAGCATAGGGTCATGTACACCATGGGTGGCAGGGCATAGGGTAGGCTGGAAGGAAATCAGGGAGGTGGGAAGGCAGGCAGACAGCAAGCAGCAAGGAGAGCCAAGAGGAGAGAGGTAAGTTTTTATTCATGGAGTAGATACCAAAGGCTAAGCTCTTAACCTAAATTAACTCATTTAATCCTTACAAAAGCCTGACAAGGCTAATACTATTGTTATCCTCATTGCAGAGATTCACATGCAAGCAATCTGGCTTCAAAAGCACACTGGGCCACAGGGCATGTCTGGAAGGTAAACAGAGCCAGGGACCTGGACACTTGCAAAAAGAGTTAGGTCAGAACTGCACCAGGCTCAGCAGGCTCTTGGGGCTGACTTTTCAGTATGGAGCTGAAGCTGCAATGACCCCCTTGTGCTCCAGGGCTAGGGAGACAGTTGCAGGGAGCCCAGCCATGACAAAGGAGAGTTGCAGGAGCTGGGGGTGTGCAGCCCCAATCTGGAGATGAAGAGATTGTTTGGCACTCACTAGGCAGACAGTTAGTCCTTGATGCTGATTCATCTTTGGCTATAATCAGTAACCCTGAGCTCAGGCTCCAACCTAGCACCTCCATAAAACAGATGCTTGAGAACTATTTGCTGAGTAAATGAAATCTCCAGTAGCACACACAGAATGAAGGGTTTTGCCAGAGACCTGGCAGGCCAGCATGGTTGGTCACTACTTTGACAAAGGGCTGGAGCTTCCAGCGTGGACATCATTACATCAGAAATTTGCCATGGCTGGGCTAGTTTTTCCAAGAAGGGCTTCATTTCTTTACAAAGATAAGGCTGTAACACTGTATCTGACTTAAGCCATGTTCAGATCATATCCCAGGGGAGGCTCCTCTGAGGGGGAATGAGCTGGATCCAAGCCTGTTCTCACTGAGAAACTCCTCCTGTGCTCCACATCTCCAGGTGCCCGGAGGCCATATCTATTTCCTGGGAACCATCACTTTGCCCCTAGACTCACCATATCACAAACTGACATGACCTTTCTCACACAAGCACCATCTCCTACCTTCCCAATGCTTTGTCTTGAGAAAAACACTTCTCTGCACATGTGCTCAATCAAGAAACCTAGGAGTCATCTTTAATACCCCTACCCAAGCCCCAAATCCTGTTGGGTCTTCTGTTGAAACCCCTCTCCAGTACCCTCATCCCTGTCCAATCTGACTGCTGGTGCTCTAGGCCTGGCCTCAACCCTTTTCATAGTCTTCTGCCTCATTGCCTATTAACTTTCACATTCCCAGCCCTTCCTCTTCTCTACCTTTCATATCACCAGGGTGAGTTCAGTAAGTCCACACCTGGATCTGTCTGTCACTCCCACTTCTAATACCAGTGGACAGATGCCCTCACTCTAGAAATATACTTTCTCAAGGCAGGGACTTGTCTGTTTTCTTTAGTCAATAATTCCTAGAGCCTAGCCCAGTGGCAAGCAGTGAATATTTAGAGGTAAATGAATGAATGCATTCCCTAAACTTGCTCTGTATTTTCCCAAATCCACACCTTGTTTCTAGTCCACTTTCCCTCACTTTATTTGTATCATAGACTTATCATGCTCTGACAATTATTTACTTTCTAATTGTTTGTCCCCACAAGATGGGCACATCCATGTGAGCAAGGACCAGGTGTGATTTATTCCCTGCTGCATCCCAAGACTAAGGATAGTGTCAGATACCTGTTGAATAGATGGAGGTGTCATTTGTGTGATAAACTCTAAACTCTGCTCTTGGGCATTCAAACCCCTTCTAGATCTCATTAGAGTCATATTTTCAGTCTCATGTTTCATGGGGCCATCTCATGTTGGAGCCTGGTGAAGTGTGGCCAGAATTGCTCCTGGAAGATCTGAGGCCACTATGAACCTGAGGGCATATCAGGTACATATTCTCTCAGCACAGTTGTGCTTCAACTTGAAGTACATGTGCCCAGTCCAAGCATTAAGTGTCTCTTCCTCTGGAGAAAGCAGCTACCACCCTGGAGCCACCATTTGACAAATGGTGCTGAGGACTTTTCCCATGCTCTTCCAACAGCAGGGCCTAGACACTGGCAGAAGATCTAGAAAACAGGCTACCCCAGAAATAACTGCTTCCTATGGCTGCAGTGTGACATGTTTGAAGTTGACAATTGCTGGTCTGGGCTCAAGTGGAGATGAAGGGGGCAAGCTCAGCTGCAGAGCCAAAATGGGGAGCAGGCCCCTGCTCCAGGCTTTCTTCCTGGTTCTAGAATCGTCCCTCAACCAGTAGCTGCAAAGGCTTCACTGCAGATGCATTTGCCCAAATAATAGAGGAGCAGGCTCCCAAATCCTAGGCTTTCAAGGTTCTCCTGAGGAGGCCAGGATGCAGCTTGAATGGCTGAAAATGAAGGCCACAATCCGAGCAGGCTTTCTAGGAGAAGCACATATAACCTGACACCCTTATCTCTGTTACTCTTCATACAGAGAGAGCCACGGAACTCCAAGTAGCACACCACCATGCTTTGAGGCTGGGATGCCTTGATATGCCCTGGGTAGGCAGACAATGGAGGTGGGCACAAGTGGTGAAGCCCAGGGGCTCCTTCCTCTCTCCTACTAAACCCTGCCTGGCCAGGTAACCCCTTGGTCCCTCTGTTCCAAGTGTTCACAAGACACCCTCCCCAATGCCCTCCTATGAAAAAACAAAGGCCCAGCTGCTTTGGGACAAGCCTAGCATAACCCTCAGTGCTTCATACTCCTAGAGCCCTAGGATTTCATTTGGCTGCTTTGATAAAAAACAAATGTTCTCCATGCATTACTTTTCCCTCAGACCAGAAACATGAAGGCTCATGTTAAACCTGGCTCTAGGACCTGCACATTTTCATGAGCTCCAGCCCCAACCCTGTAGAAGCCATTGGTCTGTGGCCACAGGAAGATGTCAGCCCTTGGTCAGTGATTGTCTCAGCCCAATGTCAGCCCCTTTCCTCACCAATCAGATGACTTCAGAGGCAGGATTAGCACCTGTTGTTCTGTCTGTGACGCCTCCAACCAGAGATGAGCCCCTGGGGACTCATTAGCACCTGAAGCCAGCAGAGACCACCTGGCACTCCTGTCTCTGGGTTAGTAGGTTCTTTGAACTCCCACGCAGCTGGCCGCCTCCAAGTCAGAAAGCTGCCCCATCTTTCCTGATGCCAGCAGGAAGGCTGGTGGTGATCCAGTGGAACTCATGTCCACTGCTGAAGCAAGCCCAAGACCTTGGTCCAGGATGACACCTGTCCAATGGAGAAGCTGTCCTGCCTGCTGTCTGGATAGCTGACTGTCTCACTGTGGGTCCTGCACACCCTAGGCTGCCAGCAGATGAGGACTGGATGCTGAACTGCCCAGCTGTGGAAGCTGCTTGTCTGCCCAGACCCAGAAGGCAGCCCCTCCCAAGCTCCCTAAGGAGCACTCCCTTACACGGAGCATGTATCATTCAGGGCTTTGTATCTGGGGACTCAAAGCCACCAGTTCCCTGCCCTCATGTTCCTGCCTTCCAGCCTTGGTCACATCCTGGCCAGCCTACCTGGCTGAGGGCAAGCCAGTGAGAAACCTGGGAGAGAGAAGAGGTACCTGGAGGGCTAGAGGGAAATCCATTTCTTCTCTTCCAGGGCTCCCTGGACTTGGCCTCCAAGAAAGGTCGGGGCTAGGGAAAGGAAAGTAGGTGAGAACCCTTGGATGGCAAGTCATTGGCTCCTTTTGAAGAAGCTAGGATGTTAGGCTGCTCCCAGGTACAACACAGCCCTCCTCCATATACCCTCATCTCCCGCACCCACATGGCCACCTTCTTCCTGCCTCCCTCCAGCTGCAGGAAGCCAACTGGAGACAGAACATCTGGAATACTGAGTTTCAGCATCTGCTGGGGCTAACAGGGGTCTGTGGCCTTCCCAGAAGAGTAGCATGACCGGAGTCTTAGAGCTTTTCCCACCTGCACACACGACTTGGGGAACTGTCCCCTCTCTCAGAATACTGTGTGAGACAGTTTTGTGAGGCCTTGTGCACAAATCTCAGGGCACATACAGGTGCACATATATGCATGTGAGAGAAAGAATTTGCAAGGATACACACCAAGCCAACCATGGGAGTTAGGTCTGTAGTGGCTTGACATTGGAAGCAAGGGGATTTATTAGCTACACCTGTAATGTTTGCATTTTTCAGGAGGATATCATGAAGTAGAATCTGTGTGATCCAATATTTTTAAATTGCAATGTGCTGGCACATAGTACATGCAACAGAGAAAGTAGTGGTCAGAATTGACTGACATTTTTGCAGGAGGCTTTTCCACAGAGGACATGCCCTAAAGGCCAGACTTCTATGACCAAGGCAAAACCAGCCCTTCCTTAAGGAGGCAATCAGGTCAGAATTGCTCTCTGGAGGCCCTGGTCAAAGGCCTTCTGGCCAGCTATTTACTTCTGTTGGGTGTCATGGATGTGGAAAGCAAGGGAAGCTGGCCCCTGCCTTCAAGCAGCTCCTGACCTAGTGGGGAGGGGGACTGACAGTATACCCTTCTTATACCAAACCTGGGCAACCCATGGGAAATTTCACAGAAGAGCAATAAACAGCATGATGCAGAAGAACCTTCTCCATTCCCCCACTGTAAATGAGTACCACCCTTCCCTCCACTTGTTGATGGGGGAGTGCCAGGCTTATTGGGAAAGGGCTGGTTTCATGATGGAGAGCTTGGGCAAGGCCAAGGCTGCTTGACAGGGAAATAACATTAATGATGCAGACATTACAGACAGATAATATCCAAAGAATCAGGCAGGAGGTGCCAGCCCCCACAATGCAGCCCCTCACAGAATGCTGCAAAGGGGTCTACTGCCTATCTCCCAGGCTGCAATGGAGGTCAGCATGGGGCAGCTCTGGCTCTGATTTTCCTCTAGAGGACCCTGGAGATGGAGCAGACAGGCAGGGCTAGGAATAGCCTGTTACATCTCAAGGTGAATGGAAGGATAGCTCCCCCAGCCCACGAGGCATTTCTCCAAGGGGCTGCCACACTGTTTGCATCTCAGGTAAATTGCTCCCAAGGGTGAATTTTTGTTTCACAACATATTTCCAACCAGACTTTTCCTGCAAACATGTTCATGTCTGGTCACACCAACACACCCATGTCCCAAAGACAGGCCTTGCTCCACAATAGCCATCTCTTCCTCTTAGCTTTCCTGTGTATTCCAGCTGGAGCAGAAGAAAGGAGAAACTTGAGGAGGACCACTCAAGGGCAGGCCTTCTGACATCTTTAGCTTCAGCCACCTCCACTCTGCTTGGCTTACCTTCTATGTCATCAAAGGCAGTGGGGGTTTGGGGCTGGTGGCAGGAAGCTATACATGCTGCCTTTCACTAAACCTGAACAATGGGCTGCTCCCCTTAATTAGTTCCCACACCTTGGATCTGTCCTGAGGCTGTAAAGAGTAGAGGTGTGGCTGGCAAGGAGGAACCCCAGTTTTCCTCCTAGCTCTCCGGTGATTCCAGGGGCTCTAGGGCCCATTTGGAAGAGGCAAGGGGGCTGCAGGTTTGTGTCAGTCCTCTTGGTTCTTAGAAGTATTGCAAGCCCCAAAGAGTGGAGGAACCCCCTTATTACATGGGGGCTATGGAGGACCAGAGAGGGGTGGGGAAGGGGTAGAGCAGGCTCAAAGACTCAAGTCTCTCCCTTCTGCCTCCCTTCACCCTCATGCCCTCTCTTTCTCCTTCCCCCACCACCTCTCTCTCTCTCTCTCAAAAACCCACGCATGCAATCATGCTTATTTTATTTCTCCTGACTAACACATTCTCTCTTCTTTATTATGGAGAGCTCATAACAAATTTGGGATGTTAGGAATGGTCTGGTTAGCCACTAAAGCCAAAGAGAATGTTCTGGGTCCCTGCTCCCAAGAGACATCAATTTATCTCTTTGTCCCGGGGCAAGGAACAACTCTTCTGAAGGACTCTTGCAACCCGGCACTTCTACCCTGTGGTTGGGCCCCAAGCAGTGACACTCTTTGTCTGAGTCCCACTGCCCTATCCAGCAATCCATCCTGTCTGAGGTTACCTTCACAGGGCTGTGGACATGAGTGAATGAAGTTCAAACCCCTCCATGTGGCCTCCCATCCATCCTCCAGAGATGAGTAGGGGCCTCATCCTCAGCAAGTCTGTAGTAAGGACTCAGGAGAACACATCCTAGACCCAGCCTTGTCCTAATCTTGCTAGACAATCTTGGGGCCATGTTCCCCCTCTCTGGAACTCAATTTTCCCTTGGGCAAATGAAGATTTCTGGTCCCTTCAAGGAGATTTCCTCTGATTGAGTCTCTGCAATACCTGGCCTAGATAAGCTGCTGCAGAAGCACTTCCCCACAGGCACTTGCTGGCCTGAGCCCAACAGGAAGAGCCTGCTAGCTTGGCTTTTAAGGAGACCCCTGCCTGGGGTGGCAGACAGTGGCATAGAGAAGGGAGAGGGAATCAGAGCCCCACATAAGTCATGGATTCAAGAAGCTCAGCTGCCAGGGTTTGCTGCTATCACGGAACTTTTATTGAGCATTTTCTCTGTGCAGAGCCCTGTGCACAACATGGAAGAAAACAGGACGACAGAACCAAGACCCTGCCATATAGGATGGAACAGAAGAGATGAGATGGTCACCATGGAGTGTTGATGGACAGGCAGGAAGTATTTGCCACTGATGTTATTGTGAGGACCATATGCCCCCTCCTCAACCTCCAAAGGGCTGCATCTCAGCCCATTCAGATCTTCCTGTACCTTCCAGCAGCTAAAGCCTTCCATAGCAGGGGATCCAACCAGAGTTGGAAAATGGCCCTGCAGCTGCTGGTTGTTGCTGGGAGACAGAAGGAGGAAGAGCAAGGGTGGTCCAAGGAAAGAAAAGAAAAGGAGGAGAGAGCTCTTTCATCAGGATGGCAGGTGAAGCATCACTGGCGCACCCACAGGCACAGGTTGGCAATGCAGGCCGACAATAGCATGGTGAGGAACATAACTTCTCTCTGGCAACTGATGGCTGCCTGGTCCTCCAGGGCACATAGATGCCCATTGATCTCATGCAGCTGCAGAGAGACCAAGAGCAAGCTGGTGAGCAAGGCTGTTCTGTAGAAAGCCCATAGTCCACCAGTGGGAAAAAGTGTAAAGTTAGAACAGGAAGGAGCTTTGCTGCCTTTTGGGAGGCCAAAGTGCCTCTGGGTGTGAAGCAGCTGAGAATACAGGCTTGGAGTATGCTGGACTGCTTGTGTGGGCAGGCCCAGCTGCCTTGCACCCTCCTCTAAGTGCATCAGGTGGTCTGGATGAAGCCAGCCTTTCCCAGCTATGAAGTGGGGAAGGGCATTTTAATCCTGGGGAGGGCTGGCATAGGGGAACCGGCTGCAGAGGGGGCCACCAGGCCAATAGCTCTCCATGCCCACATCCATACTCATGGTTGCTACACTCTGCCCACACAAGAGGACCCCTCTATCAGACCTCAGAGCCACTCTCTCCATAGATGCCTCCATCCTCTTATATTTCCACTTAGTTGGCCTTTTCTCTCTTCCTATTTCCTTCCTATATTTCAGGAGAGAGGCAACCTAAGGCTGGACAGCAAGATGGGACCCCACAGACATGGGGATTGAGACATAGGGGTGGGGAGCCTGACCTCACTATAGATGCTTAAGGATAAGATGAGTGGACTGATTGCACAACTTCAAGGTGGATAGATTTAGCACTGTTGCAGACCATCTGCCCCCAAAACACCATGATTCTGCCTCTACCCTCCAAGTGAGTCTTCAGCACAGCAGACACTCACCTGTCTTCTCATGACTTCCATCTCCAGTCCATTTGGTTCTTCTGGGCCAATCTCTGCAATTATATCTGCTTCTGAGTTGCTGGGAAATCAGGAAAGACAGTGAGTCACAGTTGCTGGCTGTCCCAGGCCAGACCTGGCAGGAAGCACAGGAAGGCCATAAGGGCAAATGTGTAAGGTCAGGGGCCTCTCTGGACAGTGACTTTGTCAGCCTCAGTCCTTCCCTACCTTGTTAAGTGGGTCCTGGGAGCCAGCCCAGTCCAGCTGTGGAAAACTGGGAGAACAAAAGTAGGCAAGGGGCCAGGAGGGGCAGGGGCTGCAGAGAGGAGGCAACAGGTCCCCAACAATCATGGTCAGCTGCTCACAAGTCCTTCCTGGCCAATCTGCTTACCAGACCCTCTGGCCCACCCTGATCCCTGGCCATAAAGCTCCTTTCCTCTTGCAGGGTTTCTAGGGCCCATCTTACCACTCATAATGGAATCTCATGCTTTGGAAGCCACCAGGATGCTCTTGGGGGTGAACATCTCCATGGACTGGTTCTCTTGACATTCTGGGTATTTGCAGCTGAGTACCCTAAGTAAAGGAATGGTCAAAGTAACTTTCTCATCCCTAGGTGAGAAGTTTGGCTGCCCCACACTTTGCCCAGGATGAGTGGTACACCTCTCCACAAGAGTCACGTGGTGTCTGATCCTCCAGAATCAGGCTGGAAGCTTCACACCATTAGGGGAGCCTGGGAACCTCACAAGTTGGCTGCCTGCCACCACCCCACCCACACCATGATCCTTAGTAGCTCCTGGTCATCTAGGCTGCAGCAAGGGAAAACCATTGATAGGGGTCCTTATCCTGTGCCAGCACTGTCACATATAGACATCAACTGACTCTCTGCAACCACTGATGAAGAATGGAAAACCTCAGTTCTAGAGCCAAAGAAATTGACTCCTGGAGAGCTGACTGTACTTCCCAAGGATACATGGTAAGTGTCAGAACTCGGGATAGAAGCCTAACTACTAGGAAACCACAGCCTCCTTGTCCTTCTTTGGGTGAACCCAGCCATCACCATGTCTTTTATTTCTCTCTGTCTGCTAATGACTCTCTGCAGTGGATGTCTATTTAAGCATATTACATATTTCTCCCAAATCAGCAGAATAGTATCATTATATGTTTATCCTTTCATGTCGTGGTTCTCCAGAGGCAGTAACAGTTCCATTTTTTACTCCAAAATAATGGATAAATAAATAGAATTGATAAATTTCTTAATTCTAAATGTCTAAATTTATTTCTAAGGTTCGTATACTAACTCTGTTTTTTTTTTTTTTTTTTAGTGTAATTCTCTGTTCATAACAGGTAACTTTAATTAATCCAGAGGTTGAACCACTCCCATCACTCGCTCAGTTTCAGGGCCCTCAGTGGCTTGCTGGATGGAGCCTGACCTGCGGGAGCAGCTTAATTTGGACTTCAGCATTCAGACACAGGATGCCCATTTAATATTTCTGGCTTACTCTCATTCTCAGGCAGTCTCTGACATGGCAACCCTGGAATAATTTCAGCATTTATCTTAATCCATTCCCTAGAACTGTCAGGTCTTCTTGCTCTCCAACCTTATTGCCTCTCCACAATAACCTTTGCAACAGTATAGCAACCATTTTTCTAACTTGCCGTCGCCCACAAATGTAGCTAACAAAACTGGCTACAGAAGTATTGGGCTCGAGTGATTTCCTACAACAAACAGGTCTTCCTCCGCTCCAAATCAGCAGCCTTTTCCCATCATCTTTTCCACAATATGGCCACCATTTTTTTCTCAAATACTCCCTCCCCATGGTGAATGTAGCTTAAAGGATTGGCTACAAAATTGTCAGATTCCATTGACTGGATGGACTTCCTAACACCCAGGAAGTATAGGAACCCCACTTGCCTTATCATTGTTCCAGCCCTGAGATATATTTTTATTTAAATACACTTATGTTTTAAAATATGTATATTTATATGTAGAAATATATTTATATATAACATAAATATAAATATTGAGACATAACTATATTTAGATATATAGAGAGCAATATATACTTATTTATTTTTAATAAAGGGAAGCATCACACTAGAGTTTCACACACACTAGAGTTTTGAAGAATAAAGTATATATGTACTCTCCAAGGAATATGTGCTTCAGTCATTCTGGACTCTCAAGGTTAAACTCCCAGTCTACCAAAGAATGGCTCTGACCTCTTGCTGGACCCCTCTTCCCTCATTTGCCTGCTTCCTCCTCCCCCCAAGTCAACATTTCACTATCATCAGGCTGGAGCCTCTATAGCCAGTACTCCCAACCCCAACCCAGCCACCACGTGCCAAGGACCCCATAAAATATCACCTTCTTGGGTTGAGTGGCAGTCATATTCCAAACTGGTTGGTCTGCAGCAGAGCCAGCAGCTTTTGAACCCAACTTTTGTTGCCACAGAGAGACACCCAGGGACCGGGATCCATGCTCTATTATTTCTGGGGAGAAGAACAAAGGCCCCAGGAATATCCATAAAGGCTTTAACAAGGCTTCCTGGGCACAGGACACACCAGAGAGAGATTAGGTCCCCAAACTTCTTACAAATAACTCAATACCCATTCACTGCTGTTAACTGCTGCCAATCCCAGGCCTCAGTTTGTTCATATGTTCAAAAGATTAGCAAGTATTAAATGAAGGCCAAGCTCTGTGCTAAGTTACTGGGAACAGAGCAAAGACCAACAGATAAAATTACAGGAATCAAGAAACTGACTGGGTGTATAAAAGAGAAAAACAGAAAATGATCCATCACTGTAAATTCAAATCAAGAGACACGTTTCCAAAATGATAAACACAGGGCAACATGACAAAAGGAAGGGGCACTTCTAGAAAAGTCAGAAACAACATTGAGGCAGAGACCTGAACAAGAAAAAGAGTCCAGCCATGGAAAATCTAGGGAAATGGCATTCCTGGCAGAGGGAACAGCTTGCACGAGGGCTGTGAGGAAGAGCCAGTCTTGGGGTGTTATAAGGACAAACATAAATTCAGCATGGAGTGTGGGTCACCATGTTACAACATGAAATATATTGAGGAAGACACCTTGATCAGATCATGTAGACATGATAAGAGTTTAGATTTAACTCTAAAGGGCAGGAGAAGACATTGGAGGGTTAAAAGAGAGAATTGATCTGATTGATCTTATAAATTGAGCCCTCTGAATGTTTTACAATATACACAGTGGTGATTTGGATGAAGGGGAGGCCAAGGGACCATACATGTTCGTCTCACCCTCCTCCCTCATGGGCTACAAAATTTTCACATCAGTCCTTTTCACCTCAGCTCCCTGTCACTCAAGCCACAAGTACATGTATTTGCACACAAAGGGACAATCACACATAACCCATAAATGCATTCAAATACATACACACAAATATATGAGTGTGTGTCCACACTCTCACACACTTTCTCCAACACATGTGCACAGATGCACACACTCAAGGAAAGCGACATTTCAGGGGATCCTCACCTGCTATCAACAGGTGCTCTTGACTTTGCCCATGGCTTCCAGGAACAAGGTCTTCAGGCATGGACATTTCTATCTCCTCCTTGTTGCCAGGGAAGACTCCTGCCATCACAACCAGTTGTTCACTTGTAAGCTGTGGCCAAGGATGCACAGGAAGCAAAGCAGAGAGGAAAGCACTCAGAAAATCAGCACTTTGAAGAGTCAGAACTCAAGGTTAATATACCCTGTCATGAGGGTGGAGCCAGACTCCCATTTGGACTTATGCCTTGGACCAGCACCTTCTGTTCCTGCTGTATCTTGTTGGCAATATTCCTGGCCTTCTCCTCTGCTACTCTGTAAGCAACATAGGAGAAGAGATAAGGCTGAAAACCCTTGCCTGTGAGAATTTCTCTGGCTACCAGATCATCTGATTTGGCCCCATTGGGGTGAAGGTGGGCCTACCCTCCATCATTTCTAGAGAGAGACAGGGACTAACACAGGACCCCAGAGTCAGTCAGTGGCCAAAGCAGAGAGATCCCAGGCCTTTTGTGGCTCCTGCAAGCCCAGCTCTGGATAGAAGCATCCTCCAAATGCATCCTTTACGAAGTATACCTTGCCTCTTTAATCCCGAAGTTCCCAAGCAGAAGAGGTGGCCTTTAGATGCCTTGAGTCAGCCTATGAAGGAACAATGAGAACCAAAGGAAGGAAGAGCAGGAAAGGAGGGATCTGCCTATCAACACTAGAACCTCTAGGGTCCCCAGGCCCTGCACCCTCTGATCTAAGTCTAAGTTCTTCCTGAACTTGCCTACTGATTAGACCACTCTGAGGTTTATGTGGCCACTTGACAAGCCTACAGTTCCCAATCATTCCATCAGACACTAGTCTGGGTGTTGTTGTGAAGGTATTTTGTAGCTGTGGTCAATATTTACAATCACTGAACTTTAAGTAAAGAAGACTACTAACCCTTGATAATGTGGGTGGGCCTCAATCTATCAGTCGGCAGACCCTAAGAGCAAACACTGAGGTTACCCAGGGAGAAAATTCTGTCTCAAGACTGCAGCATCAACCCCTGCTTAAGATTCCAGACTGCTGGCCTGCTCCACAAACTTTGACTTTGCCTAGCTGCACAATGGCATGAGCCAATTCCTTAAAGTAAATCTATATACATACACATATGCATGTATATCCATCCACCTTATTGGTTCCTTTCCTCTTAAGAACCCTGGCTGATACAACCACCAAAGGTTGTATGGACCAACCCTTGGTAACCCTCAGCTCTCAGGAACAGCCCCAGAGCCCCTAGGAGAAGAGGAGTCTTTTTGTAATAGGAACCAAGCACAGCTGGGGCAGGTGGGAGGAAAAGAAGTAGGGGGCAGAAAAGAATGAAGGGAGGAAGGAAAAAGCAAAGGAGAAGAAAAGGAGGGGCCAGGACTTCTTTAGAGAAAGTGGTGTAATACTGGTTGCCTGTCCCCCTCCCTAGCCCCACTTGTCCAGTTCTGAGACCAAGCTCTCTGGAGCAGAGCTGACACAGGCCCTGACTGCACTGCTGAGGGCCCCTGAAGAAGCCCTTCCCAGCTGCAGCAGAGCAGCTGCCATGAAATCTGAGCTTTCTGGAGGGCACTTCAGGGACAAAGCAGTGTGCTCTGTGGGACTCAGGAGCTTGAGAAGCAGGAGCCAGTGGTTTCTGCCAGACCAGGGTTACCACACTGATGAAATAAAAATACAGGATGCCAATTGAATTTTTCAAATAAACAAAAAATAATTTCAAATAATTTTTAGTGTAAGTATGCTCCATGCAACATTTGGGACATACTTGCACTAAAAATTATTCATGGTTTACCTGATATTCATGTTAAACTGAATATCTTATATTTCATCTAGCAACCCTAATGTCCTGCTCATACTCACCATGATCTCGATTAAAACTTTCCTTTCTTGAGGCCTCAGTCTCCCCATTGGATGACAGAGCTAACAATACTTTCCCTATAGGGTAGCTGGATTGGAAGAGCACTCTATCAGCAGAGTCAAAATAGTGCGGACAGACACAGGCAGGGCTTTGCATTAACCTCAGATCATATTATCCTCTGACTGTCAACTGGCCTTGACCATTTGGGGATTCCTGGGCACTGGTGCACTAGGCCAGGTGCATGCAGAGGCACTGCCCCCTGGTGGCAAAGGAACTCACTACCTAAAGCCAAGCAAAATGGATGGAGAGACTTCCCTGCCAATCTCCCAATACCATGCAGAAATCCTGGCATTTCACCTTGGGAACCAAAGATGGTTGGGTGATGGGCAACAAAATTTGCATGCTGTTTCTTTCTCAGTCCTTCTTTGTAGGGAAGATTTGGGTTGGAGAAAATCATGGACATAAGAGGTGAACTGCTGCAGATTAGCTGCCCAGACAGTGCAGAAGATATGCAGCTTCTTTAAGGATAGGCGAGGAAGGGGTTTGGACTCGTCCCTGAATATGTCCCTCTAGAATGCTAAACTTTTCCCTCCATCATAATTTTCTCCTGAAGTTGCCCCTAAACTCTCATTCCAAACACTCTGAAAATCCCTCACTGTCTGATATGTTGGCCTCAGGGACATGAAGGACTAAAGCATCCCTGGGGACAGAGAGATTTGCCAAACTTTATGGGGTCCAAGAAGATGGCCCAGGGCCAAGTGTTAAGTGATGGGCTGCAGAAACCTAGACCCCAGTGGAAGGCTTCCAGAGAAGAAGGGCCATGAGACCCAAAACTCTTCCCTCAGGAGATTAGACAGATACTTCTGGGAATGGGAGGGAGGGACCTAGAGAACATCTGGCTTAGATATATGTGTATATGTTTGCAATATTTTACACAAATGAGATCACATATTTGAGATATGTTCCATTTTACAACTTACTTTTTAAAGTGAACTATTTGCCCTGGGGGATCTCCCATGTCAGAACAAATGTAGCTCAGTCTTTTAAACATAGCACAGTATTTTGCCATGTTTATTGACCTGCTCATGGACATTTTGGGTGTCTAGGACTTTTAACTTTTATTTTGAACAATGTTACAGTGAGCATTACTTGGCCATGCTTTGACACACATGGGCAAATGTTTCTGCAGAGCAGGTGCCTAGAAGAGGTATTGTGGAGCCCTAGGATATGTGTTTTGACAATTTTGACTGATATTATAAATGTCTCCTCTGAAGAGGCTTCACCAAGTGGGACCTCACCAAGGGGAAGAAAGTGCTAGTTTCTTCACAGCCTTATCAAGATATTGTATTATGAAACTTCCTAAAAGGCATCATTATGATGGATGAGAAATTATATGTATTGCATTGTTGCCTTAATTTATATTGCTTTAATTATGAATAAATCTGAACAATTTTTCATATATTTATTGATCTTCTTTGTTCCTTTCCTGTGAACTGTGTACTAAAGAGCTTGGATCTTTCTTAAAATAAGAGCTGTTTTATTAACAGGAAAGGATGGGGGGGCAAAGGCTCTCCCCTTCTTCGAGTTAAGCAACTCCAAAGAAAACATGTCATCATTTTCCCTGGAGGTGATAGTGAACACAGAACCTCCACTGGGAACCAAACAAACACAGTTAATTGCATCCAATTTTGTGTTGAAATCTAGAAAGCATCCAGCCCCCCACAGAGCAGGTGTGAAGCACAGGCAGATGTTACCTTCCTATCTGTCTGTCTGCCCTTGTTTTTAGTCTGTCTCTCTGTCTGCCACACAACGTGCTTCCACCAATGCCTTCCCACCACTGGCCTCTTCCAGCTATTTAATCAGCCATGCACTCTACTCAGATTCTTGACCAGCTTGTGGTCTGGTGGCCTATGTGCTACCTATTCCCACCTCCCTTACTAGCAACAGTGAGAAGTGGCAGGAACCCAGGCCCAGGGTTAGTACACATGGGAGTGAGTACTAGCTCTTACACCATGTCATCTTAGGCAAGAGCCTCAGATCCCCATCTTCACATGGGAGATTGGGCTAAAATCCTGTTTCGAATTCTATTTCTTGGTTTCAGGAAGATATGTTGGAGCTACCTGGACTTCAGGGAAGACTCTAGCCTCTTTTCTCCCAGACCAGTCCTGCCTTCCTCACTTTCTTATATTGGTGTTCCTTGGAAGAGGGCATTCAAAGCCAATGGGTATGGAAATAAGTACATAAAAAATTGGGATACATATATGCAATGAAATAATACTTGGCCATAAAAAAGAATAAAATCTTGCCATTTGTGATAGCATGGATGGACCTATAAGGTATTATGCTAAGTGAAATAAGTCGATTAGAGAAAGACAAATACCATATGATTTCACTTATATGTGCAACCCAAAGAACAAAACACATGAACAAACAAAACAGAAATAGACTCATAGCAACAGAGAGCAGACTGATGGTTGTCAAAGGGGAGGGGGTTTGGGGGACTGGGTGAAAAAAAGGTGAAGGGACTAAGAAGTACAGATTGGCAGTTACAGAATAGTCACAGGGATGTGAAGTACAGCATAGAGAATATAGTCAATAATATAATAACATTGTACGGTGCCAGGTGGGTGCTGGAAATATGGGGGAAATACTTTGTAAAATATATGATTGTCTAACTACTATGCTGTACTCCTAAAATGAATACAAAATAATATTAAATGTAAATAAATAAATTTAAAAAGAAACAAGAAACAATTATCACATGCAATACTATTGGACTATAGCTCTATAAGACCCTTTAATTTCATTTTATCACACTTGAACTGCAGGTTATTAATAAACTGATTTTCAGGAAAGGAAGGAAGGAAGAAAGGAAAGAAGAAAGGGAGGAAGGAGGGAAGGAAAAAAGAAAGAAAAAAGAAAAGGAAAGAAAAAAAACAAACATTAAAAAGTCAATGGGCATGATTGTCTGCTGCCTTCTCTGCTCAGAGCCCTATCTCAGGCAGCTACAATCCCAAGCCCAAGCAAGCCCAATTTCAGCTGCAAACCCAGATCTTCCAGACATCTGGGAGCTTCCTCTCCACTTGATAATAAAACTTATGAACCTATAAACAACTTTCCTTCCTGCTCCTGGAAGCAGCTGGTACTGAGGTCATCTTTGGAGCCCCAGGCCCTCCCCCACCCAGAGGGTAAGGGGTAGGGGGACTAGCAGAGCCTTGCAGCTGTCTTCCCCTTCCTTGAAGATACAGGAAGGACAGATCAAACTGCTGGGACTATAGCTGGCCCAGGAAAGGAGGGTCACTTTATGAGTAGAGAGAAGGAAATAAGTGGCAGAACCACCTGGGGTAGCCCTTGGAACCCAGCCCCCATGGGAATAAGGCAACCATCAGGAGATTATAGGAAGCACCTTGATTTCCAAGCATCTACTCCTCTCATTCATTATGGCTGTCTTGAATTAAGAATGACTGAGTGCCAGGCACTGGAGGTGAGGATGAGGTCCCAGTCCTCATGGAGCTCATGTTGTAGAGGGCATATAGAAACATGTGGACAGTCAGAAAGTCCATGAGTCTGTGGGGACAGTAGTAGGGGTTGTTTTGTAGTAGTCTTGCCCTTTATCCTGCCACACTGTGCCTCCTAGGGAGTGTGATGATTCCCTAGAGCACTGTCAACCTAAGAGGGAGGGCCCGGCCATTTTCCTTAGCACCTTCAGCCTTTGACTACATGCCTCCAAAATAATTCACTTCTCTTCAAGGGGGCTCAGATTGGTAGAAGGTCTTCTCCAAGTTGGGTGGAAATATTGGTCATGCCCCCTGAACTCTGGTCCAGTCTGTGGCAGCAGCTCCAGCAGAGGTGGGTTAAAGACACTGATACAGAGCCACAAGCCTGGTTGACAAACCTACAGGGCTGCTGAGATGCTATGTTCCTCTGGATTCCTTCAGATCAGCCCCTAAATTTTCCCTCTGCTTGGATGAGCTGTCTGAATAAGTCAGATGGAGCTGCAGTGAGTTTAGGATAATTGTTCCTGGCTGATAATCCAACAGGTAATTCAAAATGGCCCTGCATGTGGAGCCAAGAGCAGCAACAAATAGAAAAAAAGGGGGTAGCTTGCCTCCTGCCTCATAGTATAGCCAGCTGATACCCCTACTGCTCCCTCTTCTTCTCTGCTAGTCCAAGAATCCCCCAAAAGACTGGAAGCAAATTTGGAAACCCAGAGGGGTTTTATCACTTGTCTATTTGGTCAACTTTGATCCACGTACAAGGAATCTACCACTCAGCTGAAACCCCCTAAGCCAAGGTCACCAGTGACGTCCTGGCAACTCAATCCAATGAATCCACTGCACTCTTCATCTTAGTTGACTTCTTGGAAGTGTTTCACATCATTGTCCTCTCTCTCCTTCTAGAAACACTTCCTCCCTTGGTTTCCAGAACTCTCCACCCCCACAGTTTTCCCCCTGCCTATCTTGTCTCTCTCCTGGCCCATTGGGTCTACACCCAAGACTTCAGTTATTATCTTTATGGTAACTTAAGATACTCTGATATCTACTGCTTCAGCCTAGTCCTTTCCCTTGGTTCCCCTCTGACACACTCCACACCACACACTCAGCATGCCCACCCCAAACTGTTCCTCCTCCATTTAGACCCTTCCTGGTGAATGGTCCCACCTTCTACCTGACTGTCTGATCCCCCAAATCTGAGAGTCATCTAGGACTCCTCCACACTCCCTTGGAATGTGATCAGTCACTATGGATGATTATGTCCCATTTGTAATAATTAATTTTATGTGTCAACTTGACTGGGCCAAAAGGTGCCTAAATATTTACTCAAACATCATTTCTGGATGTGTCTGTGAGGGTACTTCTAGATGAGATCAACATTTGAATGAGTAGATTGAGTAAAACAGATGGCCTTCCTTAATGTGGGTATGTATTATACCTTCCATTAAGGTCCTGAATAGAATAAAAAGGCAGCTAAAGAAGAACTTTGTGTTCTCTCCTCTTCTCTCTCTCTCTCTCTCTCTCTCTCTCTCTCTCCCCTCTTCTCTCTCCCAAACCCAGACCTTATTTATAAAACATTGTGTATTTATTCTTACATGTTAAACTTCAGTCACCTTCAGAGTACTATCCACTTGATGCAATACACCTATCAAGACATTTTTTTCACTGCCCAAAACAGTTTTTGAACTTACTTATTTTGATGCCTTTTCATGTTTCTGCCAGGTTTTGTTGTTGTTGTTTCACCTCTTCCACATCAGCAAAACATTTCCCTTTTGAGGAACTTTTTCATCCAGGTAAACAAATAAAAAAGTTGCTTGGGGTGATATTGGGTGAATAGGGAAGGAGGGGGCATGGGGCTCATTGTTTTTTGGTCAAAAACTGCTGAACACTCAGTGCACTGTGTGCAGGTGTGCTTGTAAACCACTCATGATGAAATAGGCAAACGCATTGAAAGAGTCTTCAAAAAAATTCACTGAAGCCCAGTGCAGCCTCTCACAATGACACCAAGCTGGTACACTGATACTGATGAGTTCTTAGAAAACTCACCTAGCAGAGGAAGCTTGTACTACCAAGGGCCTACCCTCCAGAAGATAATTCTGAGTTTTGGGGTCCCCCTCATATATATCTTCCTGACTACTTAAGCTGGAACCTTAGTCTTCTCTCTTTGAACTGGAACTTACACCATTGGTTCTGTAATTCTCAGGCCTTCGGACTCTGACTGGAACTCCACCATTAGTTTTGTGAGTCTCCAGTTTGCAGAGGGCAGATTGTGGGACTTTTCAGCCTCTATAATTGCAATTGCATGAACCGGTTCCTTAAAATAAATGAATATCTTTATAGATAGATAGGTAGATAGACAGGTATACAGTTGAATCATGAACAACACAGGGTTTGGAGTGCTCACCTCTGCATAGTTAAAAATGCACATATGACATTTGACTCACAAATCATTTAGCTACAGCTCCTCAGTATCCACTGGGGATTGGTTTCAGGACTGCCCCCAACAATGTGCAAATATCAAAATCCTTGGATGCTCAAGTCCCTTATATAAAATGGCATAGAACATACAGTCAGCCCTCTATATCCTCAGATATCCAGCAACAAATCAAAAATACTGTCTTTGATCTGAGGTTGGTTGAATCTGTGGATACAACACCTAGGAATATGGAGGGCTCACTGCACATTCGTTGAAAACATTCTGTGTATATGTGGACCCATACAGTTCTAACCTGTGTTGTTCAAGGGTCAACTTCAAATAGATATATCCATATAACTCTATCATACATACATACATATATATCCTTATTTACTTATTCACTTATATATTGTTTCTACATCTCTGAAGAACCCTAATACAACCTCCTCAATAGATAATTATGTGAGCAAAAATCTTCTTAACAGTTTACTTCACTCTGTGTATTCTGTCAGCTATGTAGCCAATCCCACCACTATCTCTTGCTTGAATGACTACAACACCCTTCTACCTTATCTCTCTGATCCCATCCTGACCCCCTGTAATCCATTCTTCACATAGTAGTTAGAGATGTTTTAAACACAACAGGCCTGGTCATGCCATCATGCTCTTTAAAGCACTCTTCAGTGGCTTCCATTATCACTAAAATAAAGACTACAGCTGAGTGTGGCCTAGGGAGCTCTGAATGAGCTTTCCTCTACCTCTCTGATTTCATCTTGCACAAGTCTTTCCACTTATGGTACCCTGGCTTCTTCTGTTTCCTTAAAAACATGATGGCCTTACTGGATTTCAGGCTTCTTCATGAGCTTCTCCTTTACCTGGTTTAATTGTCTTCTATGCTCTTTGCCTAACTTATTTCTACTCATCCTTCAGTCCTTAAATTGGGCATAGCTTCCTCAGGGAGGCTTTCTTTGGCATTCTCCATTCCAAGCACAGCTCATGGATTCCCCCCAATGTCATTCTGTCTCTTCACTCCATGAAGTCTCAGGACAATTGCTGTAAGAATGCGGCAGTGGAGAAAGGATGAGAACAGGGATCCCAACTTTCCAAGCCACAGCCCTGAAGCACAGTCTCTGGCCCTCATCCAATTCCCTTTGTCTTCTCCAGCAGGGACTAAGAGACTGGGATAGGACTATCTCTCCTCACCATCACTTTTTTAAGTACCTCCCTGCCCCTAACTTTGCCTCACCCTTTGCAATCAAACTGTCTTTGCTCTAGAATCTATGGTCTTATTATATAGCCAGCAGATAAGAAATGGGCTGAGTTCCTTGGATAGTACCCCAAGGGGGACTTGAAGCCTGAGACCTCCCTCATGAGTTACCTTCCTTGCTAGGCTAGGCTGGGACCCTAAGTCACTTCCTAGAATGCTTGTTTCTAGCAAATAGCCTAAAGTTCCAAGCCCATGTATGTGCTGGAGTCTGCTTAAAGAGTCTTCACTTCAGTTCCCAACATCTCCAGAATATTGGCATCATTCAACAAGCCAGACTGTAATAACAATGGAACTAAATGCCTCTGGCTATCACTCCTGGCATTTAACCTCTACATTAAACCCTTGAAGGAGGCCCTGAACTTTATTGCTATTGTTTTGTCACTGCCAGGGCTTTTCCTATTAAAGAGTAGATTACTTTCATTACTGAGGATTGGCACAACTTGTGCCAGAGATGTTCCATGACCATATCTCATTCCATACCAGCAGCTGAGAGTGTTTGGGGCTAACACTACACTTCTGCCAAAGAAGAAGTTAGGACATCACTGCCCTCTGAATAGTCTCTGACTCTCCCCATCCTCAAAATTCAGGAAGCTGAGCCAGGGTAAGTCTGAGTATCATGCACCACCTACAAAGGGCACAAGAAAAAATCTTCCCTTCAGTTCCTCCCCCCAGCTCTGAAATGAAGTAGGCATCCTTCTAGCAAGGGACACCTCTGTTAGTAACCAGGGATCGGGTGACAGGGAAGTTGCTGAAGTGATTTGTGCCAGATCTTACTAAATTCATCCTGAGGGGTCGATCAGGAGATCATCTTACACACACGGGGACAAATATTAGGATCCAGGACATCTCTGCTTCCTGCTTCCAAACTGGTTTGGGATGTTTCCTTATCTATAGTCTGACTTCTGGAAAAAAACAGTTGAGTCCACAATCATCCATGCCCCATGGAAGTCTGGAAATCCAAAATAGATAAGGACGGGACACAAGTGAATGGCATTTGCTCTTTATTGTTATTCATTATCCTCTTGTGCAGGAAGAGACAAAATTTAACAGCTAAACTCAATAATTACAATGTGTGGGAGATCAGACTCATTTGTTGCCCCCAGGCTCAGTGAAATCCTGACATATTACGGAATGCACAGACTTCCCAGCTGACATGGGTCAACACATGAATATGAACACAGTTTGAAGTGATGACAAAATCAATCCATTCCACAGTAATCATGTCTAATAAGCTCAGTTGTCCACTATCACAAATTCACAATCACAGAGTGAAATAGCAGGTGTGTTTGGGCCTGGGAAAGTGGCACCCATAAGGGGAGATGGATTCGAAGGCAAAAGCAGCTGTGGGATTTGTCCCAATCTTGACTATCTCGGTAATGCTGGGGCTGCGGGCAGGAGAAGGGCAGGCACTGTTCCATGGGCAGATATTTCAGTACAGTGGAACAACTGTTGACACATTGAACAAGGGGGTATGCTGTTTGGATATCTTTGTCAGAGAAATTCTTGGAAAAGAGAGTCTCACCGCCCCACAGCCTGTGAAAGGAAAAGCTTCCTACATTTGAATATTTGGGGCAAATAATAGGAGTGGCCAGTCTGATAGCAAAACATCTGCTTTACAGAATATTTAGCAAGATACATAGTATATGATTTTAAATTGCAGTCCAGTTCACAAGCTATATTATCCCTAGGGTATATAAAGGAATAGAATGAAAACCTGTAATACTAACATCCCCATGATAGAGAGAGAAGAGATCATCCTGTACAGAAAAAGCCTTACATATAAGAATTGCTGAACACCAAAGCTGAAGGCACGGTGCAGGGATCCTTAATATCTTGAGCCTTTTATATGAAAAAGGTGTTCATTTTATACTAGATCCCTCTTACACATATGACCCTGAAAATTGACTAAAGGAAAGAGTATTTCAAATACTTCTATGGAGGAAGAATCACAGATACCGTGAATTACCTTAAGTTGTAATTTTCTTTAAGTTCTGAATTAGTGGGCTTCAAGTTAATGGGCTTTTACCATAGTTTCAGGCAGTCTGATTACAGAACTTTCAAATTAGCTGATTATACTAATTAGTATGAGGAGAGTTCAGTGGGGAGGATGTGCTTGTTTCTGAATCAGCACAATCCTGAAATGGAGCTTCATTACTTATCTAGCTGAAAAGCACCCTACACAAGCAGCTCTGCTGCCCAGCTCTACATCTTATCCTTGAATGTGAGGGCACACACATGACACGTAGTGCAAGTATATATTCCTAAAAAACAGCACAGGTGAGTAAGAGTCTCTCTTAATTATCCCTCTGGGGTAAAAGAACAATCTAGAGGCAGTGTTGTTTATTTTTTCTTCTTGTGGGATGCTATCTGGTTGTCAAAAGATCAAACTCCAGCCAGCCAGAGAGAAACCATCTGGCTCCAAATCCTTAACGGACACTTTCTTGTCCTGAATTGCTCATAGTCAGGCTACAAAAAAAGACAACGTCAAAGAAATCAGGGAGATTCCTGTTTTTCAAAGCACCCTAAGGAATTCACACTAATGGCAGTGGGATTAGCAAGTGGAAGTGGAGGCCCCTGGCCTCCACTTGCTCTATGTTGCATTACCATCAGCCAGGGCACAGTCCTGATGCTGTGCACCCATGCTGGACACCTGTGCGCTCCACTCTTTCTCTTGTGCTTTTGTTTTGAAAACCCTGGATGATAAAGAGCAGCAGAGGAGGGGCAATATTGGGATTCTTGTTTTAAAACTTCTTGGAAAGTTTTTGGTTGAGAATGAGTGACAGTCATATTTCAAGGAATTTTTAAGCCTTTTCTTTTTTAATGAAAAATATCTACATCACTAGCCCCACCATTCCCAAAGTCAATAGTCACATATCTTTCCACCAAAAAACAAACAAACAAACAAACAAAAAGTCTCAGAAGCACTCAGAATTCCTTCAGCTGCTGATACCTATAGAGCAGAATCAAGGCCAAGGGCACTGAATACAAAGGGTGTGTGAGTTAGGGTCCCAGCAGGTGGAGGCCCCCAGGATAGAGCTGCTTTATCTTCTTCAAAGCCTTTTGCAGGGGCATGAAAGATAGCAACTTTAGGGAGCTCTGACAGCAAATCTCACCTTTCCTCACTCAGGGCTCTGTCATCAGGCTGCCCAGCCCCAGGAGGGGACAGTGTTCCCTTCAGATGGGAATCCTCCTTCCTGGTACAAGTATTGCCACACACCCGATATTGTTTCAGATAAGCATGTGAGAAAAGGCAATGTGCACAAGTGTATACATACACACACAAATCCAAAAACAACAAAAATGTGGCTACTGTAGCATTAGCATTGTATCAAGTCAACATCCATACAAAGACAGAGTTTTGAGATATGTACAGAGCATTCACATAAGCCAAATGTGCACCACGAGGAATAATGACCATTGTGGACTATGCAATCTTTTCTACAATATACTGAAAAAAAGAAAACATCCCAGAGACCAGGGTGGCAACCCCACCCAAAAGAATGCTGCAAAGCACCTGAACCAGAGAACACAGGGCCTTATGGAACTGCTTCTCAGTGGGCTCTCCCTACAGGCTGTGCTCAGTGCCTGAAGGACATGTGTCACCCTACATTGGGCCAGGTTCCTGCCTCCAGATCTATTTTGTCTCCACCCAGCTGCAAACTACCTGGCAGCTCTGCAGGGAAGGGTTCAACAGATGCCAAAGGCAGCAGGCATTCCTTGGCTCTGGTTGCTGGGGCCCATGCCCAGCTTCCTGCTCAGTGGAGAGGAGACACCTAGGGGGAAGTGTCTTTTCCCAGGCCACACACAGGCACCTGCCTGAGGAAATGCTGAAAGAGTAGGGGCTAGCTCAGAAGTTTCAGGCTGCCCCACATCCTCCAACATGGCCAAATAAGATTGACTTCAGCCTCCATTATGGAAAAAGCAGGGGCTTTATAGGCCAAAAAAAAAATGTCTTCATGAGGAAAGGTAGGAGTATAGTACTAGAGACCAAGAGGGAGGAAAAGAAGAAGGAAGGAAAGTTGGAATGCCACCTGGTTAGCACCTCTGGCATCAGGGAAGCTCTTAGGGGAGGGGGAAGGGGACAGAAAGTGTCAACTGGCAGGAGACTGACTCCTGAGACTGAGAGTAAACATATATGAAAGCCTCCACTAACACTGGTCCTCTATAACCTACACATTTCTAGAAGAGTCTTCCTAAGGGCTAACCTTCTACACAGACATTAGCTTAGTCAGCCTCCAAATAGGCCTGTTAGGTAGGGGAAAAGGTGGAAAACCCCAGCCATAGAGTCAAGTTGTCCAAGCTGGTGGCCTCATTGGGATAAGAACACAAGCTTCCTGACTTGAAGCAAGTGTCCAGGACTAAAGGGACCTCCAGATGTTACCTGTGGCTACAAGGCAGGGCTGCATTCAAACAAGAAGGCCTGATGATTGCCTTGGAGAGATGTTTAAACAGAAAGAAGCCTGTCTTCTCAGTAGGTTTTAAACTGCTGTCATTGCCAAGAGACCCTGGCTGTGCACTTTTTTGGGCTCCACAAAAATTTGCTACATTTTTAAAAGCACCACAGAGGAAACATGGTTTGGCACCAAGGCCAGGAGGATAGAGATGGAAGGGTGGGGGAGATGGTGTCAACAGTCTTTTGTGTGGTCACTGACAGTTAAAAACAGGTCACCTCTGCCCCACTGCTGTCCAAAAACTCACTGAAATGGAAAGGAACAGCTCCTGGGACACAGGAAGGGGCTGCTAAAAATGGACCAGCACCTGGCAATGACAGGGCTAATCCTGGATGGGCCTTCCACCCCAGATCATGAGCGTCCCTATCTCCCATGCAAAGAAATTTCTAAAAAGGGACACTTTAGGATATTCTCCCCAGATGGGCACCATTGTTAAGGAGAAATGAGCCATTTAAAGTTCAAGTTCAACGCAACACATGTACTCATGAAAAGGGAACTATCCCACAAGTTCAAAACCAGAGAGCATAGTGCTGAGGAGGCCAAGTTCATGAGTTTAACCATGCTATGGGCCAATCAATCTCATGAGGAGAAAACTTCAGCTTTCTGCCCCAGCTTGTACACCAACCATTCAGAGGCCATAGACTCCGCAGGCACAGTCAGCCATATAGGTTTTCCCAGGGTTATGATTGGGCTCATGCCAGTGGGCAGCAGTTTTAGCACAAGCAGTACATATGTCTGGAGAGTCAAGGCCTGGGAGGGCAAGCACACCAGAGCCAGAGCTACCACTCCAGGATGGCAGGATGGAGGAGGCAGTTCTGCCAAACATGTCCCTGACCCTCATCCTTCACACACCCTGTCCTCCTCCAGGTTGCTCTAGATAGTCCTTTTAACCTGGTCAGGAGGGTGAGGGTGGGCATTAGAAGAGAGAAGTATCACAGATCTGTGAGGTTGATTTCCCTTGGCCCCCTATAAATAGCCTAGGTTACAGTGTCATATTTTATTATGTTCATTATTTATTTGTTCATTATAATTCTTTTTGGTTTTTGTTCAGTACTATTCCTGTCCTTAAAATGTAAGCCAGGACAGTAAGCACAGGACTGTTGAGGAAAAAGGGTGCTAAAAAGCTGTCCTCTCTCCCTCATCTCTGTGGCCTAGGCTTCCAGACACAGACAGGTCTCCAGTCAGCTGCTTGGCCCTGGGGCCCAAAGCTATGCACATTCTGGCCATAGTCAACTCCATGGGGTCATTCCTTTGGCATAAGAGCAGCCAGTCACTGACAGGAGGACAGAATGGTGGGGCATGGGGGCTTCTGGAAGAGCTGGGCTCTCTGGCCTGTGGCTCCTTCCAGGACTATGCTTGTTCCCTACCCCCGCTACACCTGTCTCTGACAACTGACTTCCTACAAATCCACTGTTGGGAAATTATTTGGCAACAAGGAGACTAAGGCTGTTTTGTGGTGGCACAGTCTTTAAAAATTTAAAAAGAAAATAGGAGAACCCTGAAAGAAGCTTTCATACCAGATAGGACACAAGTCCCACTACTTGTCTGAGTCAGAGTTGGCAGCCACTATCTCCTCAT
Source organism: Anoura caudifer (assembly GCA_004027475.1). Lineage (NCBI taxonomy): Eukaryota > Metazoa > Chordata > Mammalia > Chiroptera > Phyllostomidae > Anoura > Anoura caudifer. Next base: position 41,046 of record PVKU01006907.1, read on the forward strand.
ACTTTGGGGGTGGGTCACTGTAAGAGACACTTGCCTCCTCACTGCTGCTCTCCTGGGGTGCAGTCACCTCCTCATAGGATGGGGGAGGAGTGGCACTGGATAGTCTGGAGAGAGAGAGCTCAGGAAGGTAGAGGGTGCTCTCAATGTGGACTGTGGTTCTGCCCCCCCGACTATGCCCCAGCACCATCTGCAAGTTGCTCCCTGCATCCCGGTGCCCAGAGGACTCCCCTTGGTTATGTGCAGTGCCCCTGTACACCATGACCCGGGGCAGGCTGTGCCCAGCGCGACTGGCTAGGTACCGGTTCTGAGCATATGAGGGGTGATGACGGGTGGCTTTCTGCAGCTGGCACCTCCAGATGATGAACAAGGCAATGACAACCAGCAACGCCACCCCCAGAAGAGGCACCACCACATACATAGCATCTGAGCTCTGTGCAGGGTCTCGGACTGAGTAGACTGCATTCGGGTACCCCTTCCAGAACTCCATCTGCAAAAGAAAAAGGGCCACTTACACTTATACACAAGTGTTTATGCCCCAGATGGACCTCAGAGACCTTCCACAAGGCTGCTTCCCATCTCACCCCATCTGACTTGGCTCTAAGAGCTATCAGAGAGGCTATGGAATGCACCAAGGGCAAAGAGCAACATGCCCAAGTGAGCAGGCCCCCAGAGTCAGGCAGATGGGACTCTAAAGACATGTTGTCTGTTCTTCTATGGTCCCGACAGCCTTGCCTTGGACTGGGTTGGCTTTCCTTCATTGCTTCTGATTCATCTGAGGCACCTGAGCCTGCTCTTGTTATTCCTGAGGCTATTTCTGCTCCCAGAACCCAGCCACAGGGCAGTACATGCCGTTTTCTCTTTGTCCTCAAACACCTCCTTGACTTCCTCGTAGCTGCAGATCTCCTCCATGCACTCCCGCTCGATGGTACCCTGGCGCAGCTCCTCCAGGAACTCATTGGCACGAGGGAACCGTTTCAGGACCGAATGGGCATTCTTGGCCTCCAGAAACACTGAGGAGAAAGTTGTACTGAGGCCTGGAATGAGGAGGTGCCCAGTGGCTCCTTCAAACCAGACTCAGCCCAGGCACAGAAGCACAATCATGGAGCGAAGCAAGGCAAAATCAGCCAGCACCCCAGACATGGCTGGCTTTTAGTAACAGGGGTGGAATGGCTGACTTTCTGTGATGCCATGATGTATCTGCCTGGAACACCATGGACCCAATAAGACTCAGGTCTCTGGTGCTATGGAGGAAAATGGGGAGTGCATGTTTTGTAGAAATGATGGACATGAAGGACTTTGAGTGTTGTAGTTATCAGTGCAAAAACACCTAGTATATCCTGCCCCATGTCAAAATGAGAAAATCAGAGCCTTTATCATGAGAGTTTATTCTTCTTTGAGGCTGATGCTGGTGACCAATACAGAATAGCATCATAAGACTCTATCAGGGTGGCTTCCCTCCACCTGAATGATCACCTGTGCCATCAGATTACCTGGCATTAATAGCCTTGCCCAAAATATCTAGCAGAAACCCAAGCAGGGGTAAATCAGAGGACTGAATGTACAAGAACCTGGGAAGAAGGTAACACACTTCATAGGGAGAATCTAAGCCTTTATTGACTGTGCACAGATGCCTCCTGGAAAAATGTCATTGAGTGGTAGCCATATCTACTTATTCCAAAGGGAGAAACCCAGCTACAGTTGAGCTGACTGGCATAATATGAGCTATGCACCTCCATAAGCGTGACCTGAGACTTTCGAGAATATAAGAGGTAACATCTGCTCCTGATATTCCCCTAGAGGTTAAGACTTCCTAGTTCTCGTGTCAACCAGTCCCTCTCATGCCCAGACAGGTGGGACTTTGCCAGCAGGTAGACACCCTTCTCCAGGACTAAGGGCTTATCATATTAGTTTCTTTCATAGTGGCCTGGGTAGGTGCACATCTCCAGGTGAGCATGTGTTCCAGAAAAGCTAATGGGACAGGGACCACAGGGACACCCTGGGGCAAAGAAAGCTAGGCAGATATGCACTTTTCCCATGAGCTCTTAGGCACAGCACTTTGCAACTTGGCCTAGAATCAGAGAAACTCACCTGCCATAGTGCTCCCTCAGGTGCAGACTCTCACTTGCCTGGCAAAGGAGAAAAACAGAGGCACAGTGAAATCACACCCCAGAACCTATATGGCACCCTCTTGGCCCTAGAATGTGAACCATACCTCCACTGGCTTGGTCAAAGGTCAAAGCACTACCTTATGAGGTACAGCACTCTCTATACAGCCACTCACAGCTCTACTGCTTCCCATTCTACCCTGAGTTCTCCTCCAGAGCTGCCTGAGGCCCTGCAGGTTCCAAAGCCAACCTTCTAGCTCTTTTCCCCAAGAATATTCTAAGAGTCTAGAACACCTAGACCTTGACTTTTTTTTTTTTTTAAATGTAAACCTCCTACAGGCTGAGGTTCCTCCTTTGCTTCCTTTAAGGAATCTGTGCACTTCTGAGTTGGAAAGGACCTCAGAGATACCGGGACTTAGGCAAGGCCTAGCAAATCAACAGTGACAGAGAGATGACCTAATTTTGCTCACAATGGCAAGTCCCAGATACGTCTAATGATAAGCACATTCCTTGAAAACAGACAACACATATTTAAGAAGCAGGCACTGACAAAGCTTACCATGGCAACAACAACCATCTCAAAAATGACCAGCTACATTCATTTTCACCAGATATGGTGATGAGGATCTCCTGAAACTAGTCATCTCTCCTCTCTTTGCATTAAAGAAAACTGCAGCAGAGTACCAAGACACCAATTGATGTGGTCAAAACTGAGATGCTAACTCAATGCAAGTGTTGCCTCTGATGTGAGCTGTTGTCTGAAAACTTTGCTCCTGCCCAGAAATTATCCAGCCAGTATGTTAACCCCAGCCACAGCACACTGCTCCCTACAATACATACTCCCACTCACACACATATTCTGGAGCACTGGCCAAACTGTCCACATCTGGGAGCAATCACCTCACTGCTCCCCTCCCCAAGCAGAAGCTCTGGTTTTATGACTAACTGGATGCAGAATATGTGAATAGTGTAACCCATTGTGCTACCCTTTTGCCTAGGCTGCCAGGAAGTTCAGCATTAACATTGACCATCAAACACAAATACCTTGGACCCCCAGTTGTTAAGCATATATGTTTCTCCTCTGTGACATGGTATATACTTTTTAATTTTTGCTTTCAGAGTCCTAAGTATATTGAAAATATATTTTGTAATCCTTTTGGCAAACAGGTAGGATACAAATCACAAGCAAAACTAAAGCTAAAGGAAAAACAGTAACTCTAACATCCAATCTGTGGAAAGCTTTTCTGTTTTAAATCCCAGAACAATCCCACCAAAAACCATCAACATGCGAATCTGTCAATGGATGGGCCTGCTATTGTGATAAAAGTTGACCTCAATGTTTGAGACTGAAGGTGGAATATTATCTCTAAATTCTGCTTCCATTGTGGATCTCTGAGGTTCCCCTACAGCCAGCTCTGGTCATGTGACCAGGGTGTGGTTCTAGCATGCCTAACAGCAAGATATTTGATTGAAGAAAAATAAAGCCTTTGTGCCAAGGTTTGAAGAGAATGAGTAAAGTTTTGGCTAATAAGTGAAGATAGAAAAATATGTTTCATTGCTTATCAAAGAGAACTGCAACATTTATTCAAAAAATTTTATGTGGAAAAATTACATAACTGCTTATATATAGCCACCTTTTGCCCCAAAACACCTGACTTTAGTACGTGCACACCCACACATCTCATATCCCAAAATGTGTGCTATCCTGACACCTGCAAAAGTCATTAGGTCATTTTTAAGCTTCAAACAAACCAGGAACTACCCCAAGCAGCTCACAGGGCACAGCCCCACTCCATTAACAATTCTGTAGTCAAAGAACTGTCACTGCTGCTGCTGCTGCTGCTGCTGCTGCTGCTGCTGCTGCTATGAGGCCTCCTCCCCCTCCTTCCCCCAAATGTAGTGCTTGCTTCTTCCCCTATAAATACACCATCGATAGGCTGTTACTATGGCAACAGTGAGGAAGCCTGAGGGCTCCATCACAGAGAATGCTGCAGCAGTCATGCATGTATATGTTCCTCCTGCCCCTGGTGGATACTGTAAGTCTGATTGTAGGCCAGAGGAATTTTTAACCCACTCCCCACAGGAAGACAGCTAAATCCTGAAGGCCTGGGAAGGAAGGAAGGCCACCACAGAGACCTTCCTTAACCCCACCCCAGGCTTCTGAATCATAGTGCTCTGGAACATGGCTTCCAAAGTCCCTCGATGGGGACTCGTGGCCATCAGACCTGAAGTCCCAAGGCATGGCCTCCAAATCTCTTCTCCCAATCCAAGCCCTTTTAATATCCTTCACTTAGAACTGATTAGTAGGAAAGCTCCTATGGTCTCCAAATCTTATGACTCATCAACCCACCCAGTGACTCGGAACTCTCAAATTATGCTTCAACTGAACCTCTGGACCCTCCCAACTGAAATTCTGGACCCTCCTTGTTCCCTTCCACTTATGCCAACCCTCAAAGTGCCTGTCTTCGCCCTCCATAGCAAGCCACCAGCGCTCTGCCCACAAACTCCTGCTTCTGGCCCAACAACACTCTTCTCATGGGTCTGCTCCAGATCCCCAACGCCTTGGTCCGGCCAGGCCTCCAGATCCTCCCCCAGTAGCGCCCTGCGCCCAGTTCAGTGGTCCTGGACACCAAACCGTGCCCTCGGGGCCGAGGCACCCAACCCAAGCGGCCTCACCGTTCTCCGGGCCCAGGAGGCGGCCGCCCTGTTTGCGCACACAGCCCGCCACCTCGCTGCTGCGCCTTTTCCAGCGGGGCCCCTGTCCCCGCCCACCTGCTCCCAGTCGGCCAAGCCCCCCGGCCCGGCCCAGCCTCCTCCTCTCTTCTTCTCCGCCCGCTGCCCTCCCACCGCCCCGGGCGCCTCGGTGCCTCCCGGGCTGGAGGTCGAAGTGCTCCTGGAGCTCCCGCCCCTCGCAGCTGGGAGACCAGGCCTGTTACCGTAATTACCTCGGTACCCCCCTGCCCTGCTCTCCTTTAGGGGCTCCGCCGTTGCCCGCCCCCCCAACACCCCGCCGCGCAAAGTCTGGCCTCACGCCCCGCGCCTGGCGCGCCACCCTCGAGCGCCACGACCACCGTGACCTGATTGCCAGGCCGCGATTGTCGCGCCGCACCGCGCACCGGGCAGCCAGGCGGAGGAGGAGAGGAGAAGGGGTGGGGGCGATGAGAGCTGAGAGCGCTCCAAGCAGGGTAGGGAGGACTGGTGGGGGAGCTGGGCCAGAGGGGCGGCGGCGCGCACCAAGCACCGCGCGCCCGCGCCCCACTCTACCAGCGCCGCCCCTGCCCCCGCCCGTGCAGCCGGGGGTGGTGGGGGCGGGGCCTGGCCCTCAGGCCCAGAGAGCGCCAGCTACCCTTGGCCAAAGGCGTGGGTTCCAGTCCTGCGCCCAAGCGCTGGCACTAAGAAACCCAGGCAACACTGCCGGCTCCAGCAGCCGAGCCCAAAGCCCCGCACATCAGGCATCCCCGCGCAGCCCAGCTCCACCCTTCAACAGTCCCCTATCGTGGCTCACCTGTCATTCAGGCAGGCCCGCCTCCGATGCCAGCGAAGAAAAGAGGGTCGTGGGACAACAGCCTGGGTGCGCCTTGCCAGGGCTCCAACGGGCCCACAGAAGAAAGGCCAGGTCGAGGCCGCCTTCAACCAATGACTGGGTGACCTTGGCTTCTTCACTTATACTCTCCCCACCTGCCCGGTGATGGCAAGCTTCTCTCCTGTCAAATCTGGGAAATGGGAAGAATACTGCAGCGGGACTGCAGCGAAATAGAGGAAATGGGTTTGGAAAACTCTTCAGGCACAGAAAGGGGAGAAGAAGGAATCTCCTGGGCCTGCATGGAGAGCACTGGGTGGGTGGGGGAGTGGGGGCACTCAGGAGGCAACCGTGTGGAAGGTTCAACATGACAGGGCAAGACACTAGTAGCAGAGTGATGACACAAGTCTAGGAAGAGCCAGGAAATGAGGTGAACTTTTCTAAGAGGGCTCAGGATCTCCTCTGCCAAAGCCTCCTTGGAGGGACCAGGTGTGCCCTGCTGAGTTTTCAGAGCTCTTTTTGTTCTCTGCACCTCTGGAGCCCAGTCAGGCACTGGAGTTGCTGCACCCTCCCTCTCAATTCGGTGCTTTGGGGCAGATTCCAGGAAGAGAATCTCTAACCTGCAGCAGGGTGACAGGGAAAATAGGGGTAGGGGAAGATTTCCATCACCTCAAGGCCTGTTCCAGCCCAGCTCTCAGGATTAGCAGAAAACAGCCTTGGCTGGGTGAGCTCCTCCACTTCCTCCTCTCCCCACATCCTCAGTAGGTTGCTTGCTATTTCATGGCCACAGGAGCTCCCTCTCTGCCCAGGAAAGACCCTCAGCACCCTCTCCCCATTGAAGGCAGCAGGACTACAAACCCCTAGCCTGTGAGGTGGGCTCCCCCAAAAAAAATAGCAGGATCACCTGAGAATGAGAATGGGGCTCCTTTGAGGCCCAAAGACTGTATATGTCTTTGGCACTCTCAGTTCAGTGGAAGGGAGACTGGGTCATGGCTGATAGGGGAAACTGTTTGGGAATCTTCAGGAATTTATTTACTTCCTGGGTCTCCTAGTCCACCACCATGTCCCCATCCTGAAGTTAACAACCAGTATATTAACAGGAGACTTCAACTAGCTTTCAGTCTATGAAGCAAGGGTCTATGGTTTCTGCCCTCCTCCCAGCCCCCTACCTAAGCTTCTGGCTTCAGCACCAGTAGTCTAATAATTTCCTCTCAGCTCAGAATGCCTTTCCTCCCCCTATCAGCCTCTTTGTGCAGTATTCATTCTTCCCACATAGCTCAAATGACATCTCTACTCTTACGGGATTCTCCACCCCCACCTGTGTTGATTGTTACATTCTCAGTGTTGATTGTTACATTTATAGTTTGCAGAAACTATAAATGGCGGGGGGGGGGGAGGAGGCTTCTGGCTTCTGTAGATGCCAAGAGTGGGAAGGATATTAACACCTGTGCAACATGCTGCCTGCTTCAACACTTGGTGGTACCACTGATCAACTCTATGATCCTCAGCAAGTTATTTAACTTGACTGCATCTCAGTTTCTTCATCTGTTAAGTGAGAATGATAATAATAGTACCTGCCTCAAAAGGTGGTGAGGAGAGCAAAAGGGATAATCATATTAAGTGTGCCTGATGCTTAGTATGAGCCCAATACAGATCAGCTTTGGCCTCTTTCAGATGTATTGTGTTCATTTGGTTGCTCACAGGGGGCACACTTGCCTCCTCTACCTTGGAGGCAGAGAGCTTGTGTCTTCATATGTCTTTAGCATCATCTGCAGCAAGGTCACTAGATTCTTGCAAAGCTGAGGTGGGAGAGGGTGAGCTGAGGTGTGGAGCTGGAGTGAAGCTCAGCCTTCAACCTAACACCAAGATGTCCCAGCAGGCCCCTGCTTTCTCCCCATGAGAAGTCTGAGTCTTGGCTTCCTCTAGATCTTGGCTTTCTCAAAGGGTTTTCTAACTTCCCTCAGGATGACTTCAGGTACTCCCAGGGATTGTCTGGGGAGTTCTGAAGCCCTTCACCGCTCCCCAGCCGGCCCCACAAGCTTTTAGATCTTGATCTGAATAATCCTCCTCTGCAATAAAATGGGAATGGCTTGGCCACTGGCTTATCTGACTTGCCCAGTCAATGGTGCACTTTTTAAAAAACTTTTTTTTAATTTTATTTATTTTTTAGACAGAGGGAAAGGGAAGGAGAAAGAGAGAGAGAGAAACATCCATGTGTGACAAAAACATCGATCCATTGCCTCTCGCAAGCCTTAATCTGGCCCACATGACCCAGGCATGCACCCCGACAGAGAAACAAACCAGTGACCCCTCGGTACTCAACACACTGAGCCACACCAGCCAGGGCACTGGTGCACTTTTTTAAAAATCAACCAAATCACAGTTACTTTAACCTGCCCTAGGCTCCTGGCACAGTTCAGATCTTCACTATCTAAATTCTGGAGAGATATTCTGGTCTTCCTGTGAGCCTTGGCTTCTCTCCCCTATCTCTGCCACATTCATCATGCACCCTTCTCTTACTCACTGCATTGGCAATCTCAACAAACACACCTTGGTACACATCAAAATCACATGTGTAGGGTACCAAGGATCGTGGGAGGTCCCAGCTACAAAAAAAAAAAATGTGCAGTACAGTTGCTAATAATTTTAAAAGATGACAAAAGGTAGAACATAATTCAATAAAAATTCCCAAGCCCTGGCCTGCTAGCCAGTGTGGCTCAGTTGGTTGAAGCATTGTCCTGTAACTAAAAAGTTGCTGGTTCTATTTTCAATCAGGGTACATGCCTAGATTGCAGGTTCGATCACCGATCCAGGCACATAAGATCCCCTGTCAGGGCACATACAGGAGGCAACCCACCAAAGTTTCTCTCTTGCACTGATGTTTCTCTATCTCCCTTCTTCCCTCTAAAAAGCAACAAAAAATGTCCTTGGGTGAGGATTTTTAAAAATTTCCCAATACAGTGTGAAAGGACAGACCTTTCACCCAACCTTGTTCAAACTTCTACACTGTCTCCATTTCTGATCCAGATCCCATCTGGCAAGACCAGCTTCACGAGTGTTGGAACTACAAACTTGGACAGGGCCTAGCACTTAGAATGGTTCCCTATGTTTGATTTTAAGGCTTAGCTGTTGTTATCTTGAAATTCTTAATACTTTTTGAACAAGAGACTTACATTTTCATTTTGCACTGGGCCCTATAAAATAGGTAGGTGATCTTGCCCATCAGTGATATCCCTAACATCCTTGATCCTGTCCCAGGGTCTCAACCACATTGCCACCTTTCTAACCCTTCTCATCCTCCTCTCTTCAAGACTTGACCAATCCCTCCTTTCCTTACCTCTCAATGCACCAATTCTTCATCTTCCTCTACACAGCCTCTGCCTAACCCCATTCCTGTGTCTCATCCTTTGGCTGAGTCAAGTACTCTCTTCCAACTTCACTCACTCCTGGCACCTCACTCCTGGCACCTCACTCTCTACCCAACCCTCATTCACCCCAGAATTGAACCCTTCTATGAGCTCTGTTGCTCCCCATTCCCTTATGTCCTCACCAAACCTCACTCCATCCCTGAGCCTAAACAATGATCCTTATACCATAAGAGCCTCAATTCATCTCTGCAAACTGATCAACCAATTAATCAAGTGTTATGGGCTGAATTGTGCTCCCCTTTATTCATGTGTTGAAGTCCTGATACCCTTACCCTAGAATGTTGGAGACAGGGTCTTTACAATAGTAACTAAGGTAAAACTAGGCTATTTTGGTGGCTGCTACTCCAATATAGCTTATGTCCTTATAACAAAAGGATATTAGGACACAGACAAACAATGAGAAGATCATGTGAGGATGCAGGAGGAAGACAGCCATCTACAAGCCAAGAAGAAAGGCCTCTGAATAAACCAACCTTGCTGACACCTTGATCTCAGACTCCTGCGAGATCTCTCCAGAACTTGGAGAAAATAAATGTCTGTTGTTTGGGTCACCTAGTCTGTGGTACTTTGTATGACAGCTTGAGCAGAGTATTTACTCAGAGCTACTATGTGCCAGGTACTTTTCTAGGACCCAGGATTGCAAAAGCCTACAAAGCAAACAAAAACTCTTACTGTCATGGAGATTAGACAAAGAAACAAAGTCATAAATACAGGATGTTAGGTGATGATCAGTGCTATGAAGAAAAATGAAACAGAAAAAGTTATAGGGTTATGGGGTGTTTAAATATGGTGGTAATGGAAGACCCTACTGAGAAGATGGTATTTGAACCAAGGGATAATACTAAAGGGATAACATCACCCAAAGGAGATGAAGGGCCATACTGCTCCAGGTTGAGAGATCTATGTGTGCAAAAGCCCTGGAATCAGAAGCATGCCTAGCACACCCTTGGGTTACCCAGGAAGCTGGCATGTTGACATGGAAAGAGTTAGAGAGGAAGATGGTGAAGGATATGGCCAGAGAAGCCATGATGGGGGTGGTAAGAGATTCTACAGTTTTTTAGGTCATTGTAAAGACTTTGGCTATTAGAATGACGTGGAGAGACATTGAAGGGTCTGAGGTAAGGGGTATCATGATTTGATTTCCATTTTCATATATCAATCTAGTTTTTTTTATGAGAGCAATTGAAGAGAGGCAAGGGTAGAAGCAGGGAGACTATTTAGGGACTGTTCAAATAATCCAGATGGGAGACAATGGTGCCTTACATGAGGTGATACAGTGAAGGTGGTGAGAGGTAAGCAGATTCTGGGTTGGTTTTGATGGTAGTCATTACAGTTTGATGACAGGTTGATATTGGGCCACGACAGAAAGAGAGGAGTCAAGGATAGCTCTCAGGATTTTAGTCAGAGGAATGGGAAGGATGTAGGAACATTAGCTGAATTGAGGAAGACAGCAATGAAGGATGGAGTAGTTTGGATGAAGAATCTGGAGTACAAAGTAACATCAGGGCTGTAGATATACTTGGAGAATAAGTAGCATCTAATCAATATTAAAAGTTATGAGAGTGGCCCTGGCCGGTGTAGCTCAGTGGATTGAGCACAGGCCTGTGAACCAAAGGATCGTGGTTCGATTCCCAGTCAGGGCACATGCCTGAGTAGCAGGCCAGTTCCCAGCAGGGGATGCATGAGAGGCAATCACACATTGATATTTCTCTCCCTCTCCCCTTCCCTTCCCCTCTAAAGATAAAATAAATAAAATCTTAGAAAAAAGTTATGAGAGTGGATGGGATCACCAAGGGAGTGAGTACAGAAAAAGAAAAACAACCCAAGAATCAAGCCCTAGCCTAGAGCCTCCCAGGTTGTGGGATCCTCACCCCAGGCCAGCCCATGGTGAAAATATGTGGCTTCAATCACTCCCCGAGTCTTCCTACTGCAACACTTGCACTGACCTTCACCTTCTTCCTGGGCTTGACCCCAGACCAACCCCCAATGACATCCTTGATTATCATCTATCCCTTAACATTCAACTGAGCTTCATCATTGAGCTTCATGTGCTCCCTAAGTTTTGCACTGTTCAGACACTTACTTCCTCCAAGAAGCTTCCCCATCCCTGACTCTCACTTCTAGATGGATCCCCTCCCAACTGCATCCCTGAACCCTACTAACTCCTTGATCCAGACCCACCTGATCCTAGGTCTATCCCTGAGCCCTACTCAAAATCTACACAAAATCTTGCTCAGGCCCTGTTGTATCTCATGCCTCCTCCCTCACCCCCATCCCAGCTCCTACTCTAGCTCCAGTTCTCTACCACTGTAGTAATTGACAGTACCTCTCGCTGCCCCTCATTTCATCTTGCATCTTCTCACAATAACATCCTTGACTATACACCACCTCCCTATGCTTCCTGCATCCCCATTTCTTATGCCATTCCTGGCTAAAAAGCACAAGTTCTGGAATCAGACTGCCCAGGTTCAAACTCAGCCTTTGTACTTGCAAACTGTGTGCCTTGGGTAAATGACTCTACCTCTCTAGATGTCAGTTCTCTCATATGAAAAATGAGAATGATAAGAGATCTCACTTTGAAAAGTCCTTGTAAGGACTGAATAAGATAATGCAAGTTAAGGGTTTAGCACAGCACCTGGTTCAGCAGAGTCTCAATCAAAGCTAGCTCCAAATATATAATAGTCTTGGGCAAATGTCCTGGCACAGTGGATACTTCTAGGTTGATTTAGTTTCATCCCAAAAGTGATACTCATCCTGGACATCTGCATACCATCACAATGGAGTTTCTACTCTCACCCTCCACTCACACCTAGGGCTTTGGGACACTCTCAGCAAGCTCTGATGTTCTTTTGACAAACTCTGGCAGGGAAAGTGGGATAAGAAGTGAGTTTGCAGGGCTAAGAGTGTCAGAGCAGTTTCTTCCTCCACAGCTGGTGTTGAACTGACTCTCAGCAATCAGCTCAGGGCCTGAGATTCCCCCTCCACATTCCTTGGGCAGCCAAGGTCTGAGGGTCCAGAGTCCTGGGAGCTTGAGAATAGCTGAAGAATGGCCCAAAATGGGAGTCTGGGCCTACTTTAAAGAGGAAGACAGAATTCCCTCAGTGGGTGAAAGGTCCCTGGCACCTATGCCCTGGCAGTGGAACTTCCTTCCTTTCACTGTGCAATCATTGTCCCATTTGTCCATCTGCCCTGCCTAGGGTTAAAGGAACGTCTAGACCAGTATTTCTCAAACACTTTGGTGTACAGAAATCATCTGAGTTGCTTTTTAATGATAGCAATTCTCATGTCTTGGTCTATATCTTGTACAGAAATACAATGACTCCAGTGTGCCAATGACTTGATGATATGGATGGAAGAACCCAGGTAGACCAAACTTTCAGAAACACTACTCTAACCTGCATGGGAAGAATCTCAATCTCTCTCTCTCTCTCTCTCTCTCTCTCTCTCTCTCTCTCTCTCTCTCTCTCTCACACACACACACACACACACACACACACACACACACACACACCAGCAGAGGACTCCCAGAAGATGGACTGTAAGAGGAAGCTGCTTGATCTCAGATTTAGAAGGTCAAGTGAGAAAGCATATGAGGTCTTTAGAAACTTTAAGAGTCATCAAGAGCATCTCAGGGCCTGGGATAGGGCACCCAAGAGGTCTGAGTAAGGTTACCTGGACCAACAAGGTTCAATCCAGGGCTAGGTGGTCATTAATATAGCCTGTCACAACCACACATCCCTTCCATCCCAACATACACACATACCCTATTTCAGGAAAAGATGCTTAAGCAAACAAATTCCCAGGGACCTCACCACCACCACACCCCTCAGTGCATTTCATTTTCCTTACTGCCACATCTAGACAATGTGGGCACCAGAGTTACCACCACTACCACTACTCCCCCACCACCTTCCACCACCCTCCACTCCCTTATGGGCAAGAACAAGGACATTTCTTTCCTATGCCAGGCCTCTCTGGATACCACATCACACAATTTGCACCAACCATGCTTAAGGGCTCCAAACTCAAGTCCAAATACATTCCTTGCCCCTGATTCTTATGCTTGGGGTGAGACAGTGACATCATGCGGGTTTTCAGAAAGAATTGAACCTCCTAGAGCCACTGCCTTGACTAGAATATTCACAAAGCATCCAAGGTAACATCAGCCACCAGTCTCTGGTCTTTGGAAGTGGATACTTTAGGGGAGAAGTTGCCAATGAAGAATCTGAGAAGTCAAATGACAACTTTAGCAGTCAGAGTAAATAAAACAGCTTCTGTCACCCAAGTTAAGCCATAGTGGCCTCCTTGCTATTCCAGGAACACCGTAAGCATGTTCTCACCTCAGGATTTGTTATACTGGTTCACTTTACCTGGAATTCTCTTTGTTGAAAATGTGTAACAAGTGCTTATTGAACACCCACTGTGCGCAGGTATGTTCAAGAGGCTGAGAGTACAGCAGTGAACCAAATTGTATAAAGGCCTTGCCTTCGTAGATATTACAGTCATGGAAGACAGATAAGACAGTAATAAATAAGCAAAATATGGATTATTTTTTATCAAATGGAAGATAATTATCAATTGCATGACTTGCAACTAAGCCATGCTTCTAATTAAGCCATAATACAACACTTTCTTTGCACATACAATTTTTATTCTGTATTTACTGAAAGCTCTTTTAGACTTCATGAGACATTGATTTTTATCATGGATCTCTCTACTGCTTGCATAAAAATATAAGCAAAATAAATTGGTGAAAGTAAACTTCCTTACATTCTGAGGCTAACTCACTGAATAACTTTTTGACTGAGACTATTAGATGGCCTGTTTTTCCACCCAGAATAGTCCTCTTTACCAACAGGAGTGTTGGGGAGGTGCCCTGCAGGCCCTAAAGCAGGCTCTGTGATTCTCAGAGACTAGCTCACTTTGGACTCCTACTTGGGAAATGTAGCTAATCTAGCTGACCATGTTTGATTCATCACCTCAGCACCACCTCCCCACTATGTCCCCATTGCCATTGGTTCCTAGACATTAAAGGAGTGATCCTCTATTGAGTCAGGGTTTCTAATCCAACACCAACACTCACCCTGCTGGCTTTATGTTGGTCTTTGCTGTTTTTATGTATGTCATGGTTGGTGCCCAGCTAGCTTATTGTAAGATGACAGGCATCCTTATTTCAAAGACTGAAATGTGAGCAAAACATAAAAATAAAAATGTATTTCTTAAATATGAGCCTTTACAGAAACAAGTCTCTGAAAACAGAGGTAATATTAAAGGGATATACCTCAATCAACTGGATCTGAGCTTACACTTGCTCTAAGAATTCTCATACCCAGGAAAAGTAACTAAAATACAATTGTGCTTGAATAAGACTTTTTTTTTTTTCCTGTTTAGGTGTATTGTCACCCAGGTATCTGATATTCTGTAAAAGTTTTCTAATTAAAATTTTATTTCAACTCACAATAACATGTATTTCTTAGCATATTAGATGGTGATATGGCCTGTGTAGAAAAGTAAAGCAGAAAGAAGATATGGACAGGGGCAAGAGGTGAGGAACTGGAACCACTAACTGAGAGGTACTACTTGAGCAGCATTTAAAGCAGGTAATGGAGATAGCTTTGCAGACAAATGGGGGAAGAGTATTCTAGAAAACAGGAACAACAAGTTAAAATGCCCTGAAGCAGAAGTGTGTTTCCCATGTTTGAGACACAAGGAGTGCAAGGGAAAAGTTTCTGCCATGGCACTCTGGTTACTTTGCACATCTCTGTACAGGTCAAGGAGGAGGCACAACCACAGTCTGACTCAATTCTTAGTGGAATGGCCCATGGTTCTCCCAAGAGCATCAGAGGATGAGCAATCTTGTGGGAGGCTATCATAAGACCCTTTCTTATTTGCCTTTATCTCTCATGAGAAAGTGCCATGAAGCAATTTCTCTACTTTCCTGATTCCAGTTAGGGATGGGACTCTCCACCAAGCCTTCTCCTCACCTTACGTACAACTGCTCTGCAACTGTTTTGCTGCACTATGGAATTGATTTCTCAGCAACAGAGTACCCCACCACTTGTTTTTGCCTGTCACCTGACCCTTGTGGAACTAGGGACACAAAGAGGTAAGAGGAGCTCAGTGTGAAAGAGTGGTAAAGAGGAGCATAGATGAAGTCACTTCTCCCCCTCTGTATTACATCTCACACTCCGGTTTCTCTCCTTTACTGTATCTGCCATTCTGTAATGTTTTTGGTTCACCCAGGTTTCCTTGCTGCTCCCATCAGATTATCAGCTCCTCTCTGTAGCCTCAGCCCCTTCCTGCTTTTCTAATCTTTTCCTACCACATAGCCTAGAAGTTACATTTTTTCAGTTCTGATTATAAAAATTATCTGCTCCCACTGTAGCAATTTTAGAAATAACCACTCACAATTCCACCAGCCAGATAAAGCCATCATTAAAATTTGTATATATTATCCCAGTTTTTCACCACACAAACCCAATTTTACATCTTTTAGTTCATACAACATACAGAGGTTTTAATTTCCTTTGTTTTTATCTGATTATAAAAACTATAACAGTCACATTATAAAAATATTAAGCCAAAACAGACATATATAAAATAGAAAGTTAAAATCATCATAATCCTACCACCTGGTGAGAATCAGTTTGCTATTTGGGATAGATCTCTCTATATGTTTTCTTATACATATGCATCTTTCTCACAAACACAAAGGAATTGCGAACTGCTTTTTTTCCACTTAACAAGAACTGGTGATCTCATGGGTGTTTCTCCTTATTAATAAAATACAGAGTGTGGTTGAACAAACACTGTCTACTATATAGCCTATGTCTTTCCTATTCCCATTCCCCTTTCTTTTTTTCCTCTATAAAGAATGTGGTTATGACCTTGCTTATACACATATCTTTGGTACTTGACCATTTTCTCTTCTTCCTTTAATGCTTGCATGGGCCTTCTCCACCCCCCAACATTTTTTAAAAATTGTTTTCATTATATATTTTTATGCTTTCATTTGTTGACATGTACAATTTTAATCTGTCTGGATTTGAATTTGGTTTAAGACTTAAGCTGCAGATTAGCTATATTTTTCTGTTTAATCTGTTTGAAGAACACATCATTTTTCCACCAGCATGGGAGAGAAGGGGTAGCTTAGGGGATTTAAGCCCCTATAATATTTCATTAACGACCCTGAAATTTCTTTGATATGCACAATTAATATTTCCTCAGACCAGTAATCCCCTGGCCTCCCTACAGACCAGAGAGCCACCCTAAAAACTTGTCTCTAAGCATGGATGTCCAACCTTTTGATATCTCTGGGCCTCATTGGAAGAGGAAGAGTTGTCTTGGGTCACACACTAAACACATTGCAACACATAATCACAAAAAAAAATCTCATAATGTTTTGAGTAAACTTACGATTTTGTGTCGGGCTGCATTCACAGCCATCCTGGGTTGCATGTGGCCCCACAGGCTGCAAGTCAGACACCCCTACAAGTAACTCTGGAGCTACAGCTATGCCACACTGATGGAAACACCAATCTTATCATGTCTGTTTTTTAAAGATTTTTAATTTATTTTTAGAAAGGGGAAGAGAGAGAGAAAGAGAGGGAGATAAACATCATTGTATGGTTGCCTCTTGCACACCCCCTACTGGGGACCTGGTCCACAATCCAGGCATGGGCCCTGACTGGGAATCGAACCAGTGATCATTTGGTTCACAGGCCAGTGCTCAATCCACTGAGCCACATCAGCTAGGGCTTACCATGTCTTTCTTATATATTGTTGGCTATGCTTCTGGTTTGGTCCCCTGGTCTAGTCCATCTCCTCCTATGCCAGTCACAAACTATTAGGACCAGTGCACCTTTAACACACCTGTTACTATATGGTGAGTCAAACACCCTCTCACCCCCTGCCCCCATATGTGTCTACTTCTTTCTCCCCAAAATTTCATTATTGCTTTTATATTGTTCTCATTATTACTCTTCTATCTAAACTCTATAGATTAGTTTAATAAAGCAACAAAAAATAATACCATTGTTATCTTGGTGGTAATTGCATTAAATTTATAGATTAAATTTGGAGAAAACTGTTCTATTTACAATGTAAATACTTTCAACGAAGTTCTTAAAATTCTTATTTATTTTTCTAAATCTTGTGAGATGTTCCTCAGTAAGGTTTTTTAGTTTTCTTGTAGGTTCTGCATATTTTAGTGTTTTATGTATAGTTTGTATGTAATATATCACATTATATATTAACATATAGCATGAGTTGTAGTAATTATATTAATTACATTATATTATATTATACTCTATTTAATTATATTATATTATATTATATTATATTATATTATATTATATTATATTATATACATATGAGGGTAGACTCAAAAAACCCTGAAATTTATTTATAAAAAGTGTGTATTGATTCTTACATGTTTAAACCTCAGTCACCATAAAAGTGCTTTCCATTTGATGCACTAACTACACCTATTGAGGTTTTTTCCATTGCTCAAAACAGACTTTGAACTCGTCAATTTTAAAAAAATTTTTAAAAGATTTTATTTGTTTATTTTGTAGAGAGGGGAAGGGAAGGAGAAAGAGAGGGAGAAAAACATCACTGTGTGGTTGCCTCTCACGTGCCCCCTATACTGAGACCCAGGCATATGCCCTGACAGGGAATCAAACTAGCAACCCTTTGATTTGCAAGCCAGCACTTAACCACTGAGCCACACCAGCCAGGGCTGAACTTGTTGATTTTGATACTTTTTAGTGTTTCTGTCCATTTTTGTTTCACCTCTTCCACATCAGCAAAACATTTCCTTTTGAAGACTTTTTTTATTGGGAAAACAACAACAACAACAAAAAAAACCTGCTCAGGACAAGAAAGGGGGAATGGGGGGGTAGGGGACAGGAGACAGGAGTATGCTATTCTACTGTTGTTTCCCTGTAAATTGTTCTTTATTTCAATTAGTGTATCCTTTGTTACTAACTGGATCATTTTTATGCTGTTGAGGTCCTTACTAAGTTCTTGAGCATCCTTATGACCAGTGTTTTGAACTCTGCATCTGATAGATTGTTTATCTCCATTTTGTTTAGCTCTTTTTCTGGAGTTTTGATCTCTTCTTTCATCTGAGCCATGTTTCTTTGTTTCCTTGTTTTGACAGCCTCCCTATGTTTGTTTCTATGTATTAGAGCTGCTTTGACTCTTGTGTCTTGATAGTGTGGCCTAATGTAGTAGGTGTCCTGTAGGGTCCAGTGGCACAGCCGCCCCTATCACCCAAGCTGGATACTCAAAGTGCACCCTTTATGTGATTTAAGTACCCCCTCCTCTTATAGTTGAGCCTTGATTGCTGTTGGCAGGTCAATGGGAGGGAATTACCCAGGTCAGTCAGCTGCAAAGATTAGCTGTGACCACTGACCACCAACCTTTGCCCTCTGTGGAGAATCAGCTGTGCAGGGGCAGGGTGGTGATGCTCCAAAGTGTCTGTAGCTGTTCACTGGGTATGTAGGCTCTGGAGTTTCCTGGGTGGTGCATGCCAGGGACAGCCACCACCTGTGCTATGCTCTGAGACCACCCTGCCTGGGGTTTAAAGTTATCTGAGATGACTGCTAATTGTGCTGGGCTTGAAGGTTCCCAGGAGAAGCCAAATTGTGATCCAAAGCTGGCTGCTGCTAGGGCCAGGTCTGGGGCCACTTAGCCAGAAATATGGAGGCTAGGACCTCACTGAGGCTGGTTTTTGCTTGCTTAAAGATTAGAAGGATCTAACAGAGGATCAGAAGATTTGAAGCCTAAGCTGACACCACCCATTCATTGGAAATTCACTGTTAACCGTTTGGGTGGGCCACAAATTGGGAAGGGTGGAGGCTCAGGGATTCCTCAAGGTGTAGTAAACCATGTGAACCAGGTTGGTGGAATCTCATATATGGCCCCCGCATGATGGCTCTGTGGCTCCATGGTGGGGAGGGCTCAGATAAGGAACAATGGCCTCTGCCCAACTTTCTGTCTAGGAGAAAGCTGTCCCTTAGCACTCACCTTGATGCTAAACACTTCAGTTTATCCCTGTATGCTCTTTCAAGCTGCTACCCCAGTTCTGGAGCTCAGAAGGAGTAAGTCTGAGTAAGTCTGTGTGTTTGTTATTTAAGGGAAACTGCTTGGGACTCCAGTAGTTCCTTTCACCAACTGAAACCCCACTGGCTTTTACAGAAAGAAGTTATGAGGGCTTATCTTCCTGGCACTAGAACCCTGGGCTTGGCAGGGCCTGGTGTGGGGCTGGGACCCCTCTCTCCCAAGATATACTTCCTGGATTTTTATTCACCACATGTGGGTATGGTATCAGCCTATTCCACACCTCCACATCTCCGCATCTCCTACAAGCCTGGATGGATGTGGTTTCTTCAGTTCCATAGTTGTCAGACTCCCATTAAACTCAATTTCTGATGGTTCTGAGTAATGGTTGTTCTGTAATTTAGTTGTAGTTTTGATGTGGTTGTGCAAAGAGGTGAGCCATGTTTACCTACACTTTCATCTTGACTGGAAGTCTTTAGTGTTTTTCTTATTGATTCACATACACTGTTTGCATATTAGATATGCTGACAAGTAGCACATAATTACTCTCTTGTTTTCCTTGTTGCTTACCTTTTGGGCATACAGAAGTTTATATTTTCAATGTACATAAATCTATTATTTTATTTTTTCTTTGTGAATCTTTCCATTTCTTTTAAACACAAAGCCTCATCCACCCAGGGATTAGGAAGATATTTCATAGACTTTTATCTTAGGGTGTTTTTGTTTTTTTGTTTTTTTTTTTTTTGTGGCTTTACAGTTGGAGAAAAAAATAAATCCAGAGGCCAAGAAAAGGTGGAAGCTCACAAAGTGAGATGTGGTTTACAACATTTTCATAGTTCCCAGGCTTTTCTGTAACTGTTTCCTCACCCCTGCCCCTTTTCTAACTGGCGGCATCCATTTGAAGCTGAAAGGAAGTAGAAGCCTGCATTGACATTCCCCTTCTAATGAGAAATGGTTTCACCATCATTTCTGCCTCCATACAACAAACCACTACACACTTCCATTAGAGCATTGCCATTTCTTTCTTTTTTCTTTCAACATGTAATGATTGTCCACTGTATTCCCTGGACTCTGAATAGAGTGGGGAATGAGAGATGGAAACAGAAGCTAAACCGTTATTTATTCAATGTATTTAAGTACATTTACACTCATTTATTCAAGAAAATAATATATAAGTACAAAATGAGATTATTTGTGCTGTTATGAGAGTTTATGAAAAGGATTTTAGTTAAAATTATGTGGTATGATTATACCAAGAAACAAGAATACCTATTGGAAATGATACATTGCAAAAAATGTATCATTACTTGAAAATTCTGTGATTGTCAGAAGGCTAAAGATGATTAACTAAGAAATGTTTTTAGCAAGGCAGATAGATACAAGACAATTTTATAAAAACTTAACAGCTTTCTTATAAATCAGCAATAATCTAGAAAGTATAATAGAAAAAAGATTCCACTCACAATTGCACTGTGCCACTGGGAAGTGACATTTAAACTGAGACCTAAAGGTATACAAACAGTCAAGTGAAGTGGGTGCAAGGGGGTAGAGATAAGCATCACAGGCAGAAAGAATACCAAGGGCAAAACCCCAAAACATAAAAGTGATTGATGTTCTAGGGTCATAAAGGAGGCCAGTATAGCTGAGGCATAGTGAGCAAGGATGGAGGTAATGAGAGCAGATGAATTCAGAGAAAGAGCTAGGGCCAATCTATGTAAGGCCTTTGAGGACTTTGAAAAAGTTCACATTCTTTCTAAAAGCACAATGAAATGCACCAGGGAGTTTTAGGCAAGCAAGTGAAATGCCTGGTTTTATATTCCATAAAGACCACTCTGATTTCTGTGTAGGGAATGGATTGTAAGGTGCAAGGGTAGAGGTAAGGAGACTAGTTAAAAAGGTTATAGCAATAAGACATGTGAAATGATGATGGGAGCTTTGGGGGTAAGGAGTAGTTAGTGGATGGATTCTAGATAGATTTTGTAAGTAGAGCCAGCAATATGAGATATTGAGTGGATATGGAAAGTTCAGGAAAAAGAAGTAGTTAAGGATGATTCCAAGTGCATTATTTTGCTGGAGTACCACAAACTGGGTGGTTGTCTCAACTTGGGCTGTCACAACAAAATACTACAGAGTGGATGGCTTAAACAACAGGCATCTATTTTCTCACAGTTCTGGAAGCTAGAAATCCAAGATCAAGGTGCTGCAAAATTCAATTCTTGGTGGGGGCTCTCTTCCTATCTTTCAGATGGCTGCCTTTTCAGTGTCCTCACGTGGACTTTCCTCTACATGTTCACAGTGAGAGAGGAATCTTTTGTGTTCCTTCTTCTTCTTATAAGGACACCAGTCTTATTAGATTAGGCCCTTCTGACTTCATTTAACCTTAATTATTTCCCTAAAATCCCTGCCTCCAAATGCAGTCACATTGGGGATTAGGGCTTCAATATATGAATTGGAGGAGCACAGTTAAGTCCACAACAGTGGCTTAAGTAAAAGAAGTTTATTATCTCACAGTTCTGGAAGCTAGATGTCAAGATCAAGATGTAGGCAGGGTTGGCTCCTTCTGGGGGCTGTTAGGGAAAATATGTTCCAGGTCTCATCTTCAGCTTCTGATAGTTCACTGAAAATCTTAGGCACTTCTTGAAGTATAGAAACATTTCCCCCAATCTCTGTCTTTTTGTTCACATAGAGTTGTGGGTGTCTGTGTCCAAATTTCCCTTTTCATAAGGATGCCAGTCTTATACAATTGAGAGCCCACTCGGATATGACCTTATCTTAACTAATCACCTCTACAATGACCTTATATGTAAATAAGGTCACATTCTGGAGTACTTGGAGGTTAAAGTTTCACCACATGAATGTTTGGGGGACACAATATGTGATCACCTAGGGTGTGGAAGTAAGAAGTTAGAGAAAAATCCAAGGTCTGGGCCCTCCAATATGTAGAAGTCAGGAGGAAGAACCAGCAAAGGAGAGTGAATAGGAGCATCCAGTGACATAAGAGATGGAGGAAGAAGAAATGAGGTGTCATAGAATCTTAAAGAAGGTGATATTAACAAAGAAAAGGGGTTGTTCACTAAATCAACACTGCTGAGAGCCAAAGTAACACTAGAGCACAGTAGTGAAGAGTGAACTTGACAACATGGAGTTCATAGGTTACCATGGAAAGAGCCTTTTTAGTGGAGTAGTGGAAGCTGAGGCTGGATTTGAGTATGTTGATGACTACTTTTGGAAGAGAGAGAAAGTGGAGACAGTACCTGCCGACAAGTGCTTTGACAAGGAACAGAGAAATGTGACAATTGCTGGGGAGGGATGTAGGAATCTAGTGATAATTTTATAAGATGGGAAATATTACAGCATATTTGCATAATGGTGGAACTGATCAAATAGAGAAGGAAAATTAATTGATACTGGAGAGAGGGGTATGTGGGAAGGTATGGGATCCAGAATGCAGAGAAACTATCAGTCCTAAAAAGGAGAATGGATACTTCTATCATTTTAGCTTGAGGACATAAGGAACAGATGAGTACAGAGGAAGGCAGGTTAATAGGCTTGGTGATAAGGTCATGTGGGAAATTCCATTAAATATCTTCTAATTTCTATTTTTAATATATTTTATTGATTATGCTATTACAGTTGTCCCATTTTTTCTCTTTATTCCCCTCTGACTTGCACCCCCCTCCCACCAACATTCCCCCACCTTAGTTCATGTCCATGGCTCATATATATAAGTTCTTTGGAAATCCCATTTTCTATATTATTCTTAATACCCCCCATCTATTTTGTACCTACAAATTATGCTCCTTTCTCCCTGTATCTTTTCCTCCGTTCCCCCCCTCTCCCCACTGATAACCCTCCATGTGATCTCCCTTTCTTTGAATCTGTTTCTGTTCTACTTGTGTAGAAGAAAAGTCAACTAGGGCAAGGTGACCCAGAAGAAGGACCAGGAACTGGGAAAGAGTTTTGTTTAGATTACTTAGAAACCACCAAACCGTCTGGTTTCGGTTAGGTAGTCATAATTTCTGCTTTGGCTTCCGTACACCCAGCTTCTGATAAGGACACCTCAAGGCTAGAGTTATTTTCACATCAGCTTCTGTACCTTCTGCTTTTGCCACGTAGGATAGGGCGTCCAGAGAGCAATAAAAGCCCTGCTCAGCCAAGGTTCGGGGCCCAGAATTTGGAAACTGCCTCCTCTGGGTCTGCGCGTGTAATAAAGCCTCACTCCCTTACCCCGAATCGCGCCAGTCATTATTTTCCGAATTATTTTCCGTAACACTTGTTTGCTTAGTTTGTTTTGTTTTGTTTTGTTTTGTTTTGTTTTGTTTTGTTTTGTTTTGTGTGTGTGTGTGTGTGTGTGTGTTTTAGGTTCAGTTGTTGGTTGTTGTGAGTTTGTTGTCATTTTACTGTTTATATTTTTGATCATTTCCTTTTTCTTAGATAAGTCCCTTTAACATTTCATACAAAAAAGAGCTTGGTGATGATGAACTCCTTTAACTTGACCTTATCTGGGAAGCACTTTATCTGCCCTTCCATTCTAAATGAGAGCTTTGCTGGTTAGAGCAATCTTGGATGTAGGTCCTTGCCTTTCATGACTTTGAATATTCCTTTCCAGCTATTTCTTGCCTGTAAGGTTTCTTTCTCTCAAAAAGACTACCATCTGATCATCTTATGGGAACTCCTTTGTAGGTAACTGTCTCCTTTTCTCTCACTGCTTCTAAGATTCTCCCTTTATCTTTAATCTTGGGTAATGTAATTATGATGTGCTTTGGTGTGTGTCTCCTTGGATCCAAATTCTTTGGGACTCTCTGAGCTTCCTGGACTTCCTGGAAGTGTATTTCCTTTGTCAGGTTAGGGAAGTTCTCCTTCATTATTTTTTCAATTAAGTTTTCAATTTCTTGCTCTTCCTTTCTTCTTCTGGCACCCCTATGATATGAATGTTGGAACGTATAAAGTTGTTCCAGAGGTTCCTCAGCCTCTCTCCTTTTTTTTAAAATTCTTGTTTTTTTCATTCTGTTCTAGTTGAATGTTTATTTCTTCCTTCTGATCCAAATTGTTGATTTGAGTCCTGGTTTCCTTCCCATCACTGTTGGTTCCCTGTATATTTTCCTTTATTTCACTTTTCATAACCTTCACTTCTTCCTCTATATTGCGACAATACTCAACCAATTCTATGAGCATCCTGATTACCAGTGTTTTGAACTCTGCATCTGATAAGTTGGCTATCTCTTTATCATTTAGTTCTATTTTTGGAGCTTTGATCTGTTCTTTCATTTGGGTCATACTTTTTTTTTTTTTGTCTTGGTGCCCCTGTTATGTAGTAAGGGGCGGAAGCTTAGGTATTTGCCAGGGCAAGGCAAACCACATTGTTGCATTGTGGTGCTGTCTGTGGGGGAAGGGTTCAAGAAGAATCAATGGCGCTTACTCAACTCTCAGCTGGCTTTCAGTCATTTCTCCCACTACCCACAAGCAAATTGGGCCCCTCTGGTGCTGATTCCCAGGTGAGTGGGTTTGTGTACCTTCTAGGACCCTGTGGGTCTCTCCAGTGAACTCTCCTGTGAGGCTGGGATTTTTTCCTGCCACTGTAACACCCACAGGTTTTTACAGTCAGAGGTTTTGAGGCTTTATTTCACTGTGCTGAAACCCTGGGTTGTGTGGTCTGTCTCACTCCACAGTTGTTCCTCCTGGTTTATCCACACACAAATGTGGGACTGCCCAGTCCACCAGCTGCTGCTTCATCTGGTTGGCCAGCTGCTGCCTTGCCCACCTTGGTCCTCCAGCTGCCACCTTGCCGCGAGTCCTCTCTGCCCCAGCTGCCCATCTCCACCCCTCCTATTGGTCTGGATGAATGTTTCTTTGATCACTCCTTGGTTGTCAGACTTCCATATGGTTCAATTTTCTGTCAGTTTTGGTTATTTTTTGTTTTTAAATTTGTTGTTGTCCTTCTTTTGGCTGTGCAAGGAGGCAAAATGTTCTCTACCTATGCCTCCATCTTGGCTGGAACTCTCAATACATTCTACTTTCTAAATTGAATATGAGCAAGGAAGGTAAGCAGGAGCAAAGTTGGAAGACATTGGGTCTTTGAGGAGAGAGCATATCACCATTCTGAGAATGGGGCTGGAGGAATCCAAAACACGGAAGTCCTTCTGAGTAGTGAGGTATGCCTGGGTGAAGTTGGAGATCATAAATCTACAGGAATGCACAATATGTCAGCGCATGTGATTCTCTCTAGCAGCATAGAGAAAATTAAGTGCAGATACACAGATGACAAATAGTTGGGTTCATCCAAAATTGGGGATTTGCCAGTCAATTATGACAGAGGGAAAGAGAAGTGATTATATGATCAAAGATTTTGAGGGCTCTTGGAGAGTAGATAAGGGAGATGTACCAGGGAACTGACTAAGGGCTGAACTGAAATCTTGAGAATAGAGATTTGTCTGTCATAAGGTCTGGCCCAGATTTGGTGCTCAGGAATGTTAACTGAATTGGTCACAAGAAAGGCTACTGGAGAGCTGCAATACTGAAATCATACACCAGGGGGCAAGAGACGATAAGAAATGAGTCTGACCAAGCTCCTCCTAAAGTCTGGGGGTCCTGTGCCTAGAGCTCCAGGGGCCCTCCTGCCTACCTAAACTTCCCTATGGTGTGGAGGTGAATGATGATGCCTACCGAAGCTGGAGCCAACTGTAGGAATCACCAGATGATTTGGTTGGTGGAGTGTGTTGTGCAGGGGCAAAAAAAAAAAAGTGAACCCCAAGACAAAGACCATGGGACCTCCTTCATTCTTACTGATCCTGTACTCCTGTTCCATGCCTTGACTCTGGAAAATGCGTCAATCCTGAGAAACCACAGGAACAATGTTTGAGTGTTCTTGAGTACCCTAAGGCACAGGAATTTAGTACAAAAAGCCCAACCTATGCGCTGGCCCTGGGGGCCAAACCATCAAACTTGGCTAGTACTATGGTACATATCTTCACAGGCTGGTGTCAACCTAGAAGCCCTTAGAGCTAAGTGCCCAGAACCTGGAAAGACATTTGTGCTTAAACAGGAGCCTGGGGAGGCTCTGGTGGAGAGGAGTGAGTCCATTGTTCAACAGATATTCCCTGGTGCCTTCTATATGCCCAGCCTATGCTGAAGATAAGACAATGAAAACTATTCAGTCATCTGTTAATTCATTTATTTCCTCATTTATTCATACTTTCCTTGCTTCCTACTGTGTGTTAGTGGAAGAAACAGACAAGTACGCCCAAGAAGATAGACTGGGGATAGGGAGGAATCAAGGTGGATGTCTCAATATTAGCTTCAGTTACTGAGAGGATAAAAGTGCTTGCCCCTGAGACAGGAGCCACTTTCAGGAGATGCTAAACAGCTTGTTCCAGGCTTTGCTGATGATGACTTGCCTGAGAAACACACACGGAAATGTCCAGTATGTAATTGGATATAAGGGTCTGGAGGCCAGTGGGGAGAGCAGAGGTGAATAGCGAAGTTTGGGAGTCATGGATCACTTCCCAGGTGGGTGCTGGGGACTAAGGAGGAGGAAAGTGCAGTAGTCAAAGGAGGAGGTGGGTCTGAAAAGTGGTTTTCAGGGGACTGCTATCCTGAGCATGCTTGTAGGTTGAGAAGAAAAGACTGGGACAGGAGAGGAGGGGAAAGTGAATGCAACAATGGGGTGAGTGGTCTCTGTAGTGTATCTGTCCTCTCAAGGACAAGGCACCCCCGCTGTCATTAGTGCTGGGGGTGAGGCACAGGTGCTAGACTGTCAGGGGATAAACTGAGGACATTTGTTTGCTCATTCATTCATTCATTCATTTGTTCATTCATTCATTTCTTGATCTAGTGCAGACCTGTTATCTTTGCCCCCTATATTCCACAGAGTCTGCAGAGGCATGGAGAGGTAAAGCAGTTTGTCCAAGATTTCAGAGCAAGTGGGTGGCAGGTAGACACATAAAATAAAAGTTTGATGCCTTGCCCTCCTGGGCACAACATCCCAGATGGAAATTGATGGACATTGCCTGCAGGCAGGTGAAAGGAAGAGAATAAAAGAGCAGCATTAAACTGGGTGGCCCCCACCTCCTGCCCAGGTCCACTGCTGTCCATAAACACCACTCAGCTTTTCTAACAAACCATGTGCTACCAGGTTCTGGATGTAAATCTCCCTGTGAGTGGAGCTCCTACCCAAAGACCCAATACTAGTTTTTGGCTGAAGTCACTCCCATTGCAGCTGAACTTCCCACCCCTCTCCCCACTACCTTCCCCCCTGGCTGAGGGTAGAGCCCTAATCAGATTACACAAATGCTTGTGTGCATGATTTTAAATACTACAAATGTCTTGCCTCCATGCCTTTGACATGTTTTGATTCTTTAGGGTTGTAGATTTTGTTTCATAAACAAGGTGACCATGTGTTTAATTACCCTTTGACCCTCAGAGTCTGGATCACCATCTGGGCAGGAAACACGCATGAGTCCCAGATTTTGGGCCTCTTGGCATTTAGTTGTTACTGCTAATTTCTCTGCTCTCCTCCCCCTTCTCCCTGCAGTGTTCTACCTTTTGTGTGCTACAAAGGGGTTTGCAGAGGTTCATCGGAGCCACCATTAGGAACACTTGCACACTTGAGTGTGGTACTTTTCACTCCAACTTACACCCTGTTCTCTTATCCAAGTGCCTTCCTCCCCCTAGTCCCATAGGAAAGTGGCAATGAAAATGCCAAGACTGTTCTCCCACTTCAGGGCACTCCAACAGACTGTGCACACCCTCATTTCTGAGAACTTCCCTGAGAAAGAAATCTGAAGAAGGGCTGCCAGGTTACCAACTAATGTTGAGAAGCTTAAGAACACTTATGCCTGAGCTAAATAGAGGGTGAGTGAAGGAGAAAGGCTTTCCTGTTGCCCATGCCTGGGTGTGTGGTCTACCTTTTAGCCCTAGTGACTGCTTGGCCCCTCCCAGTTGCTAGGAAGTTGCCCAAGAAGGCTCAACAGCCTCACCAGTTTTACTTTCTGCAGGATGATCTTACCCCAAGCAGCTGTTTTTCTTTGTGAAATTTTCTAGGTGGCTGCTGAGGATCTGTTACAAAAGATGTTCTTGGAACATTTGTAGAGGGAAGGCTCAGTTTACAAGGCATTGTGGCATGGGGACCTCAAAGATCTGCCTTGGTTTCTGCTTGGGTATAGCTCAGTCTACAAACTGAGAGGCTACATGTACGACAGGAGCTGAACAGACATAGGGGCTCCAAGTGAGGCACAGGGAGGTGGGGTGGGGGATTGCATGAGCACAAGGAGCCTCCAAGCTGGGCTCTACATCATGGGCAAAGGTTGGAATTGCAGAGATAGGAGGGAAGGACACTCCAGGAATATGGAATGGTGACAAATCCATGAGAGGAGAAAGGCCAGGGCTTGGGTCAAACTCAATGGTTCAGTAAGGCTGAGGGCAGGCTATATGAAATGAAGACAGACATGCAACTATGGAGAAAGGGGAAGGCCAGACCAAGTTAGGATGAGAACTTGAATTTTATTTGATTATCAGTGAAAAACCATTCAACATCATCTTGCTTACCTATGAAAACAGAAACACATCCCAATTATTTAATATCCCTTATGGAACATTTAATTGGGTCTTTTCTAGAAATCAGAGTTTTCATGAAAGTTGCTGTAATCCATTTTGAGAGATGGGGGTGGACTTTGCTATGGTTTCTCCTCGGACTGGAGACATGGTCCTGTCCTAGAGAACTGATTCACTCTTATCAGTGGAAATACCTGTTTTATTCCAATATCATCTTGATGTGTATTTTGTTTATAACATGAGTAATTCTCTACATTTATAAAACTAAAATTTTTTATTGTTGTTCAAGTACAGTTGTCACCATTTTTACCACACCTCAGCCCTCCCCCCCAGCCATCCCCACCTCCCACCCTCAAACCTACCCCCTTTGGATTTGTCCACGTGTCCTTTATACATGTTCCTTGATGGCCCTTCCCCTATTTTTCCCCATTATCCTTCTGAAACAGTGTACAGCCAAGAGGGGGGCCCCAAATAGGGATTTCGAATGGGGCCCAGAACTCAGGGTGTCCAGGAAATATTAGAAAGATATATAGGATATCCTCCCCCCCACCACAGGTGTGAGTTGGGGGAAGGGACAAATGGAGCAGGGCCATTGAGAACTGTTTTGTATAGCAACAGCTTTGCAGCTAACCTTGGGCATGGTCATTTAACATATCTATAACCTTTAACTGGTTTCATAGATATGTTGAATAGCTGTGGCCATGCTTTGAGCCAGGAAGAAGGGAGTGACTTCCACCCAAGATGTAACTGGGAGACAACTCCCCCTTTTACAGCACCTGCGTGAGAGCTTGGAGATGATTGGCTCCATGTCATGTGGCTCCTGTCATATGGGCAGGTGTGGCCCATACTCACTATAGCAGCCCAGTAAAGCTGGAAGAATACAGGGGTGCTGCCAGGTGTAGTCAATTGTGGGAGTTGGAGATGGGGCTGCAGAGGAAGATTGGCCCAGGGATTTAAACCCAGACTCGGCAGCCATTGGAGGGGGAGCCAGGTGGCTTTGGCAGAGTGGAGACCTCCTCGCAGCCTTGATGAAGAGAGGATCATGTGGCTGGCAGGAACCTGAATCATGGACTTCTACTTATTTTCCTGAGATACGGTACCACAGACAAGGGCAGAGGGAGAAGGAAGGACTGCGTGCATCCGTAGGTATCCTAAAGGACTTTGATATTTTAATGAAGACATTAGGTCACTACTTTAAGTCTGCATAGCTTTAAATAAACATTTTCTTCCCTTTTCACAAATCTCTGGCATTGAGAGACACCTTTCCTCTGGTGGTGGACATAACAAACCTGGGGGGGGGGTCCTTTCAGTAATAGTATATAGTCCTCCTCTCCCACCGGTCCCTGTTCTGTATCACTTCTACCCCCTGCCCTCTAGTTACTGTCAGTTTGTTCCTTAATTCAATGTTTCTGGTTATATTTTGCTTGCTTCTTTTATTGATTAGGTTCCACGTATAGGTGAGATCATATGGTATTTGTCTTTCACTACCTGGCTTATTTCACTTAGCATAATGCTTTCCAGTTCCATCCATCCATGCTGTTGTGAAGGGCAGGAGCTCCTTCTATTTCTGCTGCTGTGTAGTAGTCCATTGTGTAAATGTACCATAGTTTTTTTATCCACTCATTTATTGGTGGGTATGTAGGTTGCTTCCAGCACTTGGCTATTGTAAATCGTGTTGCTACGAACATTGAAGTGCATAAGTTCTTTTGAATTGGTGTTTCAGGATTCTTAAAGTATAATCCCAGCAGTGGATTTGCTGGGTCAAAAGGCAGTTCCATTTTTAGTTTTCTAAGGAAATTCCATATTGCTTTCTACAGTGGCTGCACCAGTCTGCATTCCCACCAACAGTGCACTAAGGTTCTCTTTTCTCCACCTCTCCAGTACTTGTTTGTTGATTTGTTAATGATGGCCATTCTGACTGATGTGAAGTGGTATCTCATGTGGTTTTAATTTGCATCTCTTTAGTGGCTAGTAATGCTGACCATCCTTTCGTATGTAGTAAGAGAAGCTTAATTCTAAGTTTCTGTGTCCACCTTACTCCCTTCTCCTCTGCCCAACCTTTCTCCCTCAAGCTTTCCTTCCTAGTAATTTCAGCAGAAGAGAACAACATTCACACCCTCCCCCCCACACAAATTCCAAGCCTTTTACTTTCATTGTCTTTGCATTACTTGGAACGTTTAAGGTACCACAAAAGGCATTAGTTGTGCTGTGTGCTGCAAATGGAGTGAAGAAAGAACATGGACTGGGGTTAACTGTTTCTTAAATCCTCACCGAAGGATAATTTTATTGATTTTAGAGAGAAAGGGAGATAGGAAAACATTGATGTAACATATATTGATTGGTTACCTCCTGCATGCACCCCAACCAGGGATCACACCCACAACCTAGTTGTATGCCCTGACTGAGAATCTAACCCACAACTTTTTGGTGCATGAGAAGATGCTCCAACCAAGCAACCCAGCCAAGGTGGAGCTAACAGTTTTAATAACACTCTTCCTTCTTTATTTTCAAAAGCACTTGGGAACAGTAACATTTATGAATACTTAGCTAAGTCTGTGCATGAAATACTCTACTGCTTCCAGATGGAGTCTTAGTGAAGAGGCTGTGCTGCTGCTCACCTGGAAATGAGTTGATGGTGGGTTGTGGTGGCTG
Source organism: Anoura caudifer (assembly GCA_004027475.1). Taxonomy (NCBI): domain Eukaryota; kingdom Metazoa; phylum Chordata; class Mammalia; order Chiroptera; family Phyllostomidae; genus Anoura; species Anoura caudifer. Next base: position 72,365 of record PVKU01006907.1, read on the forward strand.
TTCCTAGAATCTCTGCCATGTCTGACAGCCAGGGCACCTCTGAAACATCCTTCCAACTTACTCCACCCCATCAACCAGCAGAGAAATCCAACTCCTATGCTTTCCCACACAGGGAAAGCAAATTGGGTTTCATGCTAAAGAGGCAGACAAATTCAAACTGAACCACTAGCAAGTCTTGTGGGGTAATGGTAAAGGGATGATAGCCTCAACTAGGGGCCACTTTCCTGACAGCATTACTGGGGGCTGCCTCCTTTGAATATTGGGGCTGCTGGTGACTGTGTTGAGGGAAGGAAGCCCAGGACCTGTGACTCTTAGATCTACTGTCTGGGCTCACTCTTGCTACAAGAACCCTGTGTCTACATCATCAAGCCCTGGCCCCTCTGTGCTTCCACCTCCCCCTCAAAGGGGAAGCTGGTATAGGCCAGGTAACTGGGGTAAAGGAGAAAGCCACAGCTGTTCCAGCAGAGGTACACAGCAAGGCCAGGTAACTCTGGGAACAGGCAGCACTTGTGTCCCAAGCCAGGTGACCAGCCACTGAGTAGTGTGTGGGCCATTGTGCTCAGGGCCTGGAGTGGAATGCCCCTGCTTCTTCCAGGTTACCCAGGAAGAAGAGCCAGGCACTGAGGCTGGGGCACTGGGGGTGGGTGTTCTGGGAGCAAAGCCAGCTTTGCCTTTGGATTCTCCCTCCTAACTCCCTTCCCCAGGATTTACCTACTCACAGGCTGCTGGAGTAGCAGCTCATCTCTCTCTGCTCTCTCCCACACTGAAGCAGAGCCTGGAAGTCAAAACAAGGTGGTTTGTGTGAGTTATGCACTGTGTGTGCAGTGTGGGGCCAGGAAGGAGGTTGATAGAAAATACTTGTCCTGAGCAGTTCCAGGTATGGGGTCCATTTAAAGTATTCCCCAGTGAAAGATTGTGGTATGGACCGCAGTGTCCCCAGAGCCTCTTAGAGCAGTTATACACAGCACCAGGATAACCATAGCTATTTCCATGTTGAGTGTGTCCTTGAAAGTTTGTCCCATACACAGTCTTCTTCAAGTACAGATTGAGCCCAGAACCACCTGATGGCCTGCAAAGAACACATTCACTATGGTTTGACTTCAGTAATGCAAAAAAACCCCTCACAACTGGATGATCCTTCATGTGAACACTGCTTCTGACCTTCAGCTCCTATATTACCAACTTCCCCTATTATAACATGGAGTGTTGAAGTTACTGCTGTGGGAGTCCTTGTGAATAAGAAGATCCAAGCATCTGACCCCTCTGACTGACCTTATGGTAACCTAGCTCTGTGGCTGACCCAGATGCTGAGCAATAGGTTGAAACAGAGCTTGAGTTGACCACAGACTTTCTAGTGCAAGATCCTTGTCTGAAATCCTGGTGGTGCTAAAGCCAGCAAAAATTGGGCCAGTTCAGACAAATCCTGGCCAAGGCATACTCTAAATATTGAATTCAAACAATAACCCCAACAGAATGGCTTTAGTGTGGTAGCTTTTACAGTACCTTTCTCAAAGACTCCTTCAGCATTATCAATCCATTTAGCCCCATCTACTCTGAGAGCTAGGTAGAAAAGGCATGGTCTTCTCCTCCTTCATTTCTGGGGAAACTGAGACCTAGAGAACTTAAATGACTTGTCCAAGGCAGAATGGGGCCTCAGCTGCCTCTCCTGAGTGTGTGCCACTCTAGGACCTGCCTGACCACCTCTCCCTTGTCATGTAAAGGGAGAATCAGGACAGGGACCAATCTTTTTCCAGCTTGAAACACCAGATCAGGCTTGGTAACTTCTAATGTTGCACAATAAGCCTATGATCTCAGCTGCCCCCATGGTTGGAATGTTACCAGTGGACTAAGTAGCTATAAGGAGCCTGCATGCCCTAATGCTCCATCTATGTGGCAGCCCTTGACCAGAGCATGGCCCACTCTACATGCCAGTAGGGCAGTACCTTTAGCTCCCTTACAATTCCTTATCACTCTCACACATGTGAAAGCCTTCCTGTACTGTGACAGGAGGGGGTACGGTGGCCCTGCGACCTTCCAAGAGAAGATAGTGGCAAATGCATTAGTCTTTGCCTCCCAACTCAGCCTCTCAATAGAAGCAGCTGCTAATGCAGGAGCAAACAGTCCCTGCAAACAGCCTAGAATGCCAGTCACTTCCAATGCCAAGGAGGGTGTCAAAAATGTCCCTGACCTCTTTTCCTATCTCTGCTGGGCAGCCTAAAAGAAACTTGGATCTAGGAAATGTTTTACACCTGCTAAACACAGTGGGCAATATACCTCTAAGTGACAAATAGTGATTTTGACAAGTGATGGGGCTTTCAGCTGCTCCTTCCCAATGACTACAGAGACATGACTGAAAGCAAACAACCCCTGTGTGTTAGCTCCAGCTGCCATAAGAAAATATCATAGATAGGGAGCTTCAGAAACAACCTTTACTTATCACAGTTCTGGAAGCTGAAGTCTAAGACAAAGGTGCCAATAAGGTAGGTTTTATTCAGACCTCTTCTTTTGGCTTGTAAGAGCCCACCATCTTGTAGTGTGCTGATGTGGACCTCTTCTTTGTTCTCACAAGGTGAAAAATGGAATAAGTTCTCTGGGTCTCTTCTCATAAAGGCACTAATCCCATTATGAGGAAGACCCCACCCTCATCTAAACCTAAGCACCTCTCAAAAGCCCCACCTCCAAATACCATCACATTGAAGGCAGAGCTTTGACATGAACTGGTGAGGGCACATTCAGTACATAGCACCCTTGTAGATAGAGATCAGGCTGGATGAAGAATGTCAAGATCCTCTTGTAGGCATGAGAACTCATATACCCCCTTTATTTTAACTTGCTACAGGAGACTGGAGGTTTCCTTTTCCTTCATCCGGCAATGGCTCATTACCTTAAGACTGATATATTAAGGGCACACAATGACTTGCGGTAACGTTATCCAAGCCCCCCTCCCATGTGGACAGCTGGAAAGATATTCTCCTTGGTGCTTGACCACAGAGTACATCACTTAATCTCTTTTCCTCCAGGGAGTAAATTCTCCCCCCAAAAGGGCTATGGTAGGAGAGAAGGAAGTTGCATGCAAAGTAAATGGGCACCTTGCCCTTACTTTCATCTCTGAGGTGATTTGGGGCATGAGTATAGTCTACAAAGTGGCTAGCCCATAGGCCAACTGTTGCGGGCCTGGTGAGACTGTGGCTGCCTTTAGTGTCAATGAATGACCCAGCAGGCTTCAGCCACACAGAGGGCCTGGGCAGAGACACTTGGAAAAGCAGAAGCCAATAACCTCTACAAGTGTGGCAAGGAATTGAGGTGTGAAGGAGAGGCTCAGGGGAGCAGTTCACACACGGAGCACAACTCCAGCAAATGAACCCTTCACTCAAGACAATGGCATCAGTCAGCTGAGTCAGTATCACTTCTAGGTTCAAAAAAAATCAGTCATAAGTTCAGAAACATTTATTAAGCAATGAAGCTATGATTATATTAGGTCAAAGCATGTCACAGTTGGAATGCTATTTTCTGCAGATTTCCCCAATAACACTATAGGGGAGGTGCAGGGCTTGATGATCAAGGCCAAGGCCTTGAAATTCTTGTAGCTTAAGACAGGACAGCTCATTACTAGAATGCAAACCATGCTGGAAATATTTCTTGGCAGAAGGGTATTCTAACTTGAGCAGACTGTGCAGCCTGTCTGCCTATGGTAGAACAGTTGTGTGTGAGGCAGTGCAGGGTATATGGAGACAGTGGTCTCCTGCTATGGCCTTGCTGCTGTCACATACTAGCATACTAGGGATTATAAACTGCATCTGTATCACCACTTGAAAGAAACAGGTCATGTTGAACTAACAATTATAAAAAGAACTTCACAAGAAAGGAAAGTAAGTATTAATCCTGAACTCTAAAGGACTCTTGAGCCATGAGGGTCTCGAAGGTCTTATCGGCTTGTCTCCCTAACTCAAGGCTTGGTAAGAGAGCACTGCTGGTTCAGCTGCTTTTCCGGGTCAGACTGCTCTGCAGGTAAGGAACAGATGATTTGGTCTGGTGGATCTTCAGCAGGGTCCTGGGAAGTCTGTAGACCTGAAGCTCCCTGGGCTCCTGCCACAAGAGCTAGTGCCTGCTGAGCAACAGGGAAACAAGGTGAAGTCCTTTGTTAGAGGTTACTGGGACTGATTTACAACAGTGGGAGGACCCCTTAGTTTAAGTTAGCAAGGTATTGAAAAGTACCTCTTTAGAACACAAACTTGCAAGGTGCTGGTAGAAAGGTGGAGCTGGAAAAGTGGGATTTTCCCCCACTTCTCTGTCCCAACAGAATTTTGACTTAAAGACTAGCACAAGCAGGCCTCTTGGGCTCTCTTAAACTTGTCTTAATGCCTAAAGGTACTGGGTCCTGTGTCTGGCCCTCTCCGTCCCAGCTTCTCTGAGAGTTATGGCTAGCCAAGGCCTTAAAAGGTCTCTCCATACTCCTACCCTTGAACCTTGTCATTGGTCTACTTGGACTAAGGCTTCCATGTTAAGTCTCATTGGCAGTTACCTAGCCCACTTGCACACTGTGACGTGAAAAGTTAACAACTCACTCTGAGCTGTGGAGGAAGGGGAAAGGAGGAACAAACGTAAAAATGGTGTTACAAAGAATGGGCTGTGGGAGTTTTTTCTGATGGAGAAAGAGAGACTTGGACTGGTTTTAAGGTTATGGCAAGATTCTGACAAGTGGAATGCAACAGGGTAGAAAAGAAAATAGGAAAAACAGAAGGAGCAAGGCTGGACTATGGGTAGAGCTGGAGATGTCTGGAAATCCTGGCAGAGGGAAAGCCTGGAAGGTAGTAGAGATGAGCCAGGGCAGAGTGTGGAAATTCCCTGCAGTCTTATAGACAGGGAAGAACACACCCAGTCCTTCCCTTGGCAGCTCCACTGTATTCTCCTATCTGCTCACCCTTCCAGGGTCCTCCCTTCTCCATTTCCCTGGGATATGTTCTCAGCCTTGTCTTATCTCTGCCTGTCTGGGCCTATCTGAGGGCAAGCATCTTGAGAGGAGGCTTGGGGAAGGGTCTCACCAGACTATGGCTTGGTAAATGAACCACAGAATCCACTGATCACCTGATCTCTTTGTGTGGGTAGTCCCTCTAATTGATCAACTTTCTAGACATCCAGCAGCCCAGTTGCTCAGGGTGTGCATGTGAAATTAAACATACTTCTAGCCACTTAAAATATCCAAACTCTTTCATGTTGCCTTAGCTTGGTGGGGTTTTTTTTTTCCTTAATTTTTAAAAGAGGTAAGGCTCTATGAAGAATTTTTAAGCAAGAATCAAAATATCTTTTGTTGACTTCTGGCCAAGATGGAAGCATAGGTAGATACACTGTGCCTCCTCACACAACCAAAAGGACAACAACAAATTTAAAAACAAAAAAACAAACAGAACTAACAGAAAATTGAACTGTATGGAAGTCCAACAACCAAGGAATTAAAGAAGAAACATTCACCCAGACAGGGAGGAGAGGTAGAGATGGGCAGCTGGACAGACAGGACTCACAGCAAGGCAGCAGCTGGCAGACCAAGTGAGGCAGCAGCTGGTGGAGTCGGCAGTTCCACATTTGGATGTGGATAAACCAAGAGGAACAACTGGGGAGTAAGACAGACTACATAATTCAGGGTTCTAGCATGGGGAAATAAAGCCTCAAAACCTCTGACTGCAAAAACCTGTGGGGATTGCGGCAGCAGGAGGAACTCTCAGCCTCAGAGAAGAGTTCACTGGAGAGATCCACAGGGTCCTAGAACATACACAAAACCACCCACCTAGAAATCAGCACCAGAAGGACCCAATTTTCTTGTGGTTAGCAGCAGAAGTGACTGAAAGCTGCCTGAGAGCTGAACAAGCGGCAATGTTCCCTCTTGGACCCCTCCCCAACATATAGCGCCACATACAGCAACATGAGTTGCCCTGTGTTGGTGAATATCTAAGCCTCCAGCTCTTACTATATAAAAGGCAAACCAAGACAAAAAAAAAAAAGCATGGCCTGAATGAGAGAACAGATCAAAGCTCCAGAAAAAAAATAGAATTAAGAGATGAAGAGATAGCCAATCTATGAGACGCACAGTTTAAAGCACTGGTAATCAGGGTGCTCACAGAATTGGTTGAGTATGGTCACAAAATACAGGAAGAAGTGAAGGCTATGAAAAGTGAAATAAAGAAAAATGCACAGGAAACCAACAGTGATGGGAAGGAAACCAGGACTCAAATCAACAGTTTGGATCAGAAGGAAGAAAGAAACATTCAACCAGAACAGAATGAAGAAACAAGAATTTTTTAAAAAAACGAGGAGAGGCTTAGGAACCTCTGGGACAACTTTAAACATTCCAATATCCAAGTCATAGGGATGGGAAAAGGAGGAGAAGAAGAGCAAGAAATTGAAAACTTACTTCAAAAAATAATGAAAGAGATCCTTCCCAATCTGGCAAAGGAAATAGACTTCCAGGAAGTTCAGGAAGCTCAGAGAGTCCCAAAGAATTTGGACCCAAGGAAATACACACCAAACCACATCACAATTACATTACCCAAGATTAAAGATAAGGAGAGAATCTTAAAAGCAGTGAGAGAAAAGGAGACAGTTACCTACAAAGGAGTTCCCATAAGACTATCAGCTGATTTTTCAAAAGAAACCTTACAGGCAAGAAGGGGCTGGAAAGAGGTATTCAAAGTCATGAAAGGTAAGGACCTACGTCCAAGATTGCTCTGACCAGCAAAGCTCTCATTTAGAATGGAAGGGCAGATGAACTGCTTCCCAGATAAGGTCAAGTTAAAGTTTATCATCACCAAGGCCTTCTTATATGATACATTAAAGGGACTTACCTACAAAAATAGATCAAAACTATGAACAGTAAAATGACAATAAACTCCCAACTATCAACAACCAAATCTTAAAATAAAAACAAAAACAAACTAAGCAAACAATAGAACAGGAACAGAATCCCAGAAATGGAGATCACATGGAGGGCTATCATTGGGGAAGGGGAAGGGGGAGAATCGGGGGAAAGTTCCAGGGAATAAGAAGCATAAATGGTAGGTACAAAATAGGGGGAGGTTAAGAACAGTACAGAAAATATAAAACCAAAGAACTTATATGTATGACCCATGGACTTGAACTACAGGGGAGAATGGGGGTGGAGTTGGTGTGCAGAGCAGAGAGGAATAAAGGGGAGGAAATGAGACAACTATAATAGCATAATCATTAAAGTATATTTAAAAATACCCTTTGTTAAGTGCTATTCATCAGATTGAGAGTCTGTGGACCCCAAGGGGCTTCTGGGAGTGTACCTGTGACCAAAGCCTGTTATGTGACTGCCACGTAGACCACCACGGCCCTGGATACATGGCACTGCAGATAGTCTCCAAGGAGGGGTCTACCCTATCAAATATGGGGCACCCCACAAATGCATACAAGGACACTCAACAGGAGGACCCTTGGTTTATTTTCAGTATGAGAAAACACACCCACACCTAGGTCCTGGACTTTGCAACAGAACTAAAAATCCACAAATTCATAAAGGTGTCTCGGCTGGGGCAATAGGCTCAGTACAATGGCATGACCCACTTTGCCCAAATAACATATTTTTTTGAGAAGTTTTTCAGTCAGAATGCATTTACCATCCATAACGACTGCTCTTTTTCATGGAAGCCTGAGAATCTTTTTGCTCAGCAATGAATGCTACCAACATGTGAGCAACTGCCCTCAAACTTATTGAGCTTTGAAGTCTGGATTTCATACAGAGCATAAGCCCATGATGTGTGCCTTATGGGGAGGGGCCCAGACTCTGTGCAGAATCCCTGAGCTCAGTTGGAGAGCAGAGGAGAAGGGACTGGTATACCTGGGGCAAGGTGGCTTGGTCCTCCTGCTCACCATAAAGCCAATCTTTCACTTGGATATTAAGGTGATTCTGCGGATCTGATGGCTGTTGCCCAAGATGGATGTAATCCTGTGGGGTCTCCAGGGTGAATAAATCTGAGTCATAAGTTGTGGGAGGCTGAGAAAAGCTGGTAGAAGAAATCGTATCACCATTTAGGCTATGTGCCAATGGCAGTGGAGTTTGTTCCTGCTGGTCCTCAGGAACAAAACCGTAAGAGAAAATACATATTGCAATGACATGAATCTCTAAATGATGGCCCAGGGGGAAAAATGTTTTTTTTTCATTGGTACGTGCTTAAGGCATTTTTTTTTTTTTTTTTTGGTGGATAAATCAAGATTCACTTTTGTGTACTTTCACTTTGGCCTGAATAAGTCTCAATTTGTCAAAGTGAAGCAAATCCTCTTTCTGGCATTTGAGACCAAAGACTTTATCACTAAGCTGCAAATGTGTTTATGTATTCATATTGTCTCCCAGCACTAAGACCTGTGTTCTTGACTCTTTAGGTATCCAATGGCAATCTAGTGACTGTACCACGCCCGTTCCCTTCATATAGGTTGTCAACACCAGGCAGACCCCTTCACCTAATCTACTGTGATCACCAGATCTCAGTGAAGTGGGAGAAGAAAACTGGGAGCCCAGGAGTTATTTAGCTATGGACACTCAAGACTTCTTTTAGATACCTTGTGCAATGAGACTGGGCTCCAGCGGATGAAGCTAAACAAATTCAAGATCTTTATGCTAATTCTCTAGATGGGAGGTCTCCTTATCTGGTCCTCCTGTACCATGGAGACTCCTCTGTCCCATCAATACATGTTTGGCTATGCACCATGCACGTAGAGGCAGGGGGTCCTGTGGCCATAGGGTAAGATATGTGGGAGCACACTGCTTTTGATGAGGGGACATTTGGTGCCCTGTAGGCAAGCCACCCATGATTTCGGGCATGAGAGGGTAACAGTGACCTTAGCCCTTACCACCATTCCAAGCAGTTCTTACCTTTGATTTTCATCTTCCTGGCCCCTAAGGTTTTTATCTAGTTGGAAATGAACATCAGTAGACTGGGCCTGCATGAACAAGAGAGAGTCACTATAGAGGGAGGGGACCAGAGAGGCCACCTTGGTTTGTTAAGGATGTTTGCCGTGTCTGTTTTTTCACAATGATATTACACTGTTGGGGCTGCTGCTCCTGCAGCAGCTGCAGATATTGTTCTTGCTCCTGTAGGTACTGCTGCATTAAAAGGAAAGAGATCAAAATATTTCAGGGTCTATAAGAGCCTCTCAGAAGTTGATAGACAACTCTCCATTTTCCCAAAGCAGAAGAAAGCAGTAGTGCTGCCTCTCTAGGAACAGGAGTCTGGGTGACTGTCTCCTTGTTTGGCAAGGCATTAACTGCAGTCATGTCACTGGCTATGAGAAGCTGTAATCTAGCAAATGTGTACATGAATGTGTGCATGTGTGTTCAGGTCTTGATAGGCAGGATTTTTTATCTCTTCACACACATGAATTGCAGCCAACTGAATAGTCATTATACCCTCAGGAGAACTGGGTGAACCTACATTTTCTTGAAAATGAAATCTCCTTTCAGCTACATAGTGAAAACAGGTTTTCCATACCTGGGTGAAGGTATCACAAAGCTCCTGAAGCTCCTCAGGAAATTTCAAAGAGTGAGAAGAATATAAAGCATCAAAACATTTGTTCTCATTGGGACCTGTAAGGGACTTCTCCATTTGCTCGGTGCGCTGTTTCTTAGGATGTGGTTCCAAAGATTGGGGATCACAATTGTCAGTGGTTAGCTGCATCTGTAAGGACAGAGTATCACAAGGTATTCACGAGTCATCATTCCTTAGAGCACAAAACATGCTGGGAATGGAGCAAGACTGCCTACAGGCAAGCCCAAACAGAAGCCTTGTCTATATATGAGCCACATCTGCCACTCTCAGAGCTGGGCTAAGTCTATCTCCATTCCTGCAGTCAAGAGAAAAAGGGAAAAGTCTTAAGTCCCTGTTGAAGAGCACTCCAGATGTCCTGTGCTGCCTCGGGCCAGCAGTTGTCCCTACTAGCAGTCCCTATTGACTAACTCCTTTCCCTTATGCTACTTACATAGAACCAGCCTCTGACCTTGAACTTGGAATCCTTCAGTGTGTTAAGCTGCTCCTTCATCATTTCCATGGCATCTTTCTGGTTTCTGATGTCAGTCTGAAGCATTTGAGTCTTCTCTTCCAGCTGCTTCTTAAACAACTTCATCAGTTCCTTCTCACGTTTGTTGATGTATGCTGCAACTGGCAACAGTAGTCGTGAAGACTGCAGGGAGAAATCACTTATAGGGATACTAGGTACTCCAAATCCTACCATATTGTTTTATTTCCATGTTTTGAAAGATTGAAAATGAGAACAGTGGCATTCCAGTCCTGATTTCATTCATTCCAGAAAGTTTAAAGATATGGTTAGAGAATACAGGAATTCTAGATCAGAACTGGATCATGGGGATCATTTAGTTTATTTTTTCCCTAAACATAAAGCTCTGGAATTGGCCCAGAGAAGTGAAGTGATATTCCCAGAGTCCTTAGGGGAAAAGTCAGAGTACCACAGGTAAGATCACAAAGTAAGCATGTGGAAAACACCCACTGGACGCTCATTAGCAATGTGGTAAGAAGAGAGTGAATGCTCCACTGCAGCTTATTTTGCTCCAGGTACTTGTCTAAGCACTGCACAGAAATTCACAGATCTGACCTTCACAACCCCCTATAAGTAGGTAACTTCATAGACATTATACATAATTGTAGTACTTGGAAGAATACACTCCTCTTAGAATCTAATTTTAGGTTGAGTAACAGCCTCATATCTGGAAATGAAAAAAAAAATGGACAGGTTCATAAAGGTAGAGTGCAAGTTAGGGGACAAAACAATGCTTCAGGTTGACTGGAATAGAAGGAATGAGACAAGTGGACAAAGAACTTTGTATAGACCATACAAGTTTAAGAGGCTGAAGAACATGGATTTTATTCATCGGCCACTTTATGCTGCTGCCAAAAAGAGTGTTTTAAAACATAGACCTAAAGATTAAAAGGTAAAAACTTCTAGTTATAAAATAAATAATACATGGGGATGTAATATATAGCACAGGCAATTTACTCATAATCTAATAATTTTCCACAGAGAAATATGGTTACTAGATTGGTGATTGTGATCACTTTATATGGCATGTAAATTTTGAATCACTACGTTGTACACCTGAAACTAATATAATATTGTATGTCAGCTATAATTTCAAAAAAGAAAACCAAAGTTTGAGTTTGAGGGGCAAAAAAACCCCAAAAAACAAAAAACATAGACCTGACTAGGGAACTGACATGCTCAGACCTATGTTGTAGAAAGTGCCTTCTGATGGCACTGTGGAAGATGAACTGTGAGGAGACAGTAAGCTTGGAGTCAGAGAAACAAGTTAGAGGAATGTGGAGGTAATTCTAGGTAGATGTAAGAGGGGCCTGAAACGGACCAGAAGTAGGAGACATAGAAAGGAATGGACACATTTAAGCAATTAAGAAAGTGGACAGGACTTCTCAATTGATTGGCTGAGAAGGACAGAAAAGAGGTAAAATTCTTGAAAAGGAACTATCAAAGCTGCCAAAAAGATCTGGAAACAACTGCTGTTTGCCTGGATCTGTGCTAGACACTGTGTATAAGCAAGATTAGAACCAGAGACCCAATCCACAATCCTAATATTAATGATGAGAAAAAAAAAGTACATGTTCTGGTCACGATGGTGGTATGGGTAAATATGATACTCCAGTCCTCCCACAACCACATCAGAATCACAGCTAAATGGCAAAACAACCATCCTTCGAAACTGCCTAAAATGTAGGTGAAAAGGAGTCCTACAACTAAGAATATAAAGAAGCCACATCAAAACTGGTAGGAAGGACGGAGGCACAGAACAGGTGGGTCCCACACCCACATACGGCAGTTAAAAGCTGGGAGGAATATCTTGGCTCTCTAAGTCCCCCCATGAGGAGGAGGGGGCCCCAGCCCTACACCAGGTCCCTCAGGCCAAGGTTCCAGTGTGTGAAAAAAAAAAGTCCTCATAACTTTACCTGTAAAAAACAGCAGGAATTGTAGCTGAGGGAGACAGAAGGTTGCTGGAGTCACAGGCAGTTCCTCTTCAAGGGCCCATGCACTGACTTACTCAGACTCAGTTATTCTGAGCTCCAGCACTAGGGCAGCAGTTCAAAATGTACCAGGGGCATACAGAGAGGACTGGAACTGTCTGGCTTTGGGGTAGGAGCTGAAGGGGTGGCTTTCTCCTAGACAGAAATGCTGGCAGAGGGCACTGTTCCTTTTCTGAGCCCTCTATCCTACCACAGGGCTCACAACTTGGTACCATATTTAATCCTCCATCAACTTGGCTAACACTGTTTGCCTTACTTTGGTGATTCCCTGAGACCTTGCCCCACCCAATGTGCAAAACCACCCAGATGTTTCCATTGCTTTATCTATGCAGAAGACCTGTCTTGCCTCCTATTTTGGACTTTCCTAAAAGCTCTCAAACAAACAGCATCTGGCCTCAGTGTGCCTTGTACTTCTCACTAAGTAACCCCAGGCCTGGCACTAGTGGCAAACAGTCTTGGTTTGCAGCTTGGCTTCTCCTGGGCACCTTCAAGCCCAGCACAAGAAGAAGCCATCTGCAAATCATCTGTAACTCATACCAGGTGCCCCTGGGCAGGATACAGAGGACAACTGACCTTGGCCTGCACCTCCTAAGAAGCCTCAGAGCCAACACACCAGTGGACAGCTTCAAACCACATTACAGCACCACCCAACCATCTATACAAGTGACACAGTCAAGGGTGGATTTATCAGGTACCAGAGCCCCACTGAAAGAAGTCCTGCTCTGTGGAGCAGGTCCATGCACAGCTGGCTCTCCACAGTGGTCCCAGCCGGTCCTTGAATCCAACAGGCCTGCGAGTAATCCTTCCCATTGAGGTCCCAACAACAATCAAGGCTCAACTATAACAGGAGGGTGTACACAGCCCAAGTGAGAGGCACGCCTGCAGTACCTAGCTCAGGTAATCAGGGAGGCTGTGCCAGTGGACCCTATGGAACACTCACCACATTAGGTAGCAGCTGTTAACTAAAACATATAAATAAACACAGGGGGGCTGCCAAAATGAGGATACAAAGAAACATGTCCCAAATGAAACAGAACACAACTCCAGAAAAAGAATTAAACAAAATGGAGACAAGCAATCTACCAGATGCAGAGTTCAAAACACTGGTTATAACAATGTTAGATGAACTTAGTGAAAACTTCAACAAAGAGATAGAAAATATAAAAAAGGATATAGAAAACACAAAAAGGATCAGTTACAAATGAAGAATGCAATAATTGAAATGAAAATTACATTACAGGGAATCCACACTAGAGTAGATGAAGCAGAGGATGAAATCTCTATTTGGAACACAACAGAGCAGAAAACACCCAATCAAAATAATAAAAAGAAAAAAGGAATCCAAGAAATGAGCATAGTTGAAGGAGCCTCTTAGACGACTTCAAGCCTATCAACATTTGCACCATGGGGGGTGGGGGGTGCCAGAAGAAGAGAGCGAGCAAGAAATTGAAAACCTATGTGATAAAATAATGATGGAAATTTCCCTAACCTAGCGAAGGAAATAGACATCTAAGTCCAAGCAGCACAGAGAGTCCCAAATAAGATGAATCCAAAGAGGCCCACACCAAGACATATCATAATTAAAATGCCAAAGATTAAAGACAAAGAGAGAATCTTAAAAGCAGCAAGAAAAAAAGCAGTTACATATGTACAAGGGAGATCCCATAAGTAACTATCTGCTGATTTCTCAACAGAACAATGCAGGCCAGAATGGATTAGCATGAAATATTCAAAGTGATAAAAACCAAGGACCTACAATCAAGATTACTCTACCCAACAAAGCTATCATTTAGAATTTGTATTTATTAATTGATTCTAAATACAGAGGGAGAAAAAAACATCAATTTGTTGTTTCACTCATTTATTCATTCATTGATTAACTCTGGTATGTGCCTTGACTGAGGATTGAACCCACCATGTTGGCATATTGGGATGATGCTCTAACCAACCAAACTACTTGGACAGAGCAGCAAAGCTATCATTTAGAATTGAAGAACAGATAAAATGCTTCCCAGAAAAGAAAAAGCTAAAGGAGATCATTACCACCAAACTACTGGGCTAGTCAAAAAGTTCATTTTTTTCAATAAGATGACTTTAGTAGTGCTTAGTTGTCTTTAACTTCGTTAGAAACAATTTTGTTAGATTGTATTGTGACAGCTGTCATAGAGGTATGCACTTAAAAACATTTATTAATTGTCAAAAATTTTTTTGCCCTGGCTGGTGTAGCTCAGTGGATTGAGCACTCTGTGAACCAAAGGGTCATTGATTCAATTCCTAGTCAGGGTACATGCCTGGGTTGCAGACCAGGTCCCTAGTGGGGGGCATGGAGGAGGAAACCACACATTGATATTTCTCTCCTTCTCCCCCTTCCCCTCTGTCTAAATAAATAAAAAATATTTTTAAAAATTGTTGAATTTTTATGTAGCCATTTTAATATTGAATGTAGAAGAAAATACACATTTTCAGCATATTTTGCTTTATTATTTCAAAAAAGGCAAAAACACAACTGAACCCCACCCCCAAGAAAAAGATTTGTGCAGTGTATGGAGAAGGTGCTGTGACTGATACAATGTGTCAAAAGTGGTTTGCAAAGTTCTGTGCTGGAGGTGTGTGTGTGTGTATGTGTATATATTTTTTCATTCCATTATTATGTACTCCATATATGTGTGTATACATACATATTATATATACATAACTCCATATATATGGAATTATGTATATATAATTTGATATATGGAATTATGTATTCCATACATATGTATATATGTGTATATTTTTTCATTCCATTATTTTTATTATTGTTTTATTGTTGTTCAAGTACAGTTGTCTCCATTTTCATCCCACCATGCCCCCACCCCACCCATCCTTGCCTCCAACCCTCAAACCTACCCCCTTTGCCTTTGTCCACGTGTCCTTTATACATGTTCTTTGATGGCTGTTCCCCTATTATCCCTCTCCCCCCTCCTCTCTGGTTATTGTCAGTTTCTTCTTTATTTCAATGTCTCTGGTTGTATTTTGCTTGCTTGTTTGTTTTGTTGATTAGGTTCCACTTAAAGGTGAGATCATATGGTATTTGTCCCTCCCCACCTGGCTTATTTCACTTAGCATAATGCTCTCCAGTTCCATCAATGCTGTTGCAAAGGGTAGAAGCTCCTTCTTTCTTTCTGCTGTGTAGTATTCCATTGTGTAAATGTACCATAGTTTTTTGATCCATTCATTTACCAATGAGCACTTAGGTTGCTTTTAGCACTTGGCTATTGTAAATTGTGCTGCTATGAACATTGGGATGCATAGGTTCTTTTGAATTGGTGTTTCAGGATTCTTAGGGTATAATCCCAACAGTAGTATTGCCAGGTGGAAAGGCAGCTCCATTTTTAGTTTTCTGAGGAAATAATATACTGTTTTCCACAGTGGCTGCACCAGTCTGCATACACACCAACAGTGCACTAGGGTTCCCATTTCTCTACAACCTCTCCAACACTTGTTGTTTGTTATTTGTTTATGATCACCATTCTGACTGATGTGAAGTAGAATCTCATTGTGGTTTTAATTTGCAGCTCTCTGATGGCTACTGATGCTGACCATCTTTTCATATATCTCTGGACCCTCTATATGTCTTCCTTTGAAAACTGTCTGTCCAAGTCCTTTGCTCATTTTTTAATTGGGTTGTTTTTCTTCCTGGAGTGGACTTGTGTGATTTCTTTTTATATTTTGGAGATCAAACCCTCATCCGAGGTATCATTTGAAAATATGTTTACCCATATGGTTGGTTCTCTTTTCATTTTAATGCTGTTTTGTTTAGTCATTCAGAAACTTTTTATTTTGATGAGATATGATTTGTTTATTCTTTCCTTTATGTCTGTTGCTCTAGGGTATATATCAGTGAAAATATCGCTGCATGGAATATCTGAGATTTTGTGCTTATGCAATTTCTAACAGAATGATGCTCAAGGGTCAGAGAGACCCATTGAATTTGATATCAATCAAATCAAGACATTAATTGAGAACTATCAATGCTACACCACATTATACACCATTATTAGGAGATAGCCAACTACTCAAAATATCCAAATCAATAAAGTTAGTGAAAATGAAAATGTGTCATTGATTTTATGTAAAAAACTAAATGAACTTTTGGCCAACCCAGTAACACTGCAAGAAATGTTAAATGGTCCTTCTTTAAGAAGGAGAAAAAAAGATAAAAATATGAATAATAAAATGGCAGTAAATAAATATCAATATTTACTTTAAATGCAAATGGATTAAATGCTCCAATTAAAATGAAGGCTGAATGGATAACAAAACAAGACCCTTATGTAGGCTGTCTAGAGAGACTCACTTCAGATCAAAAGGCACATACAAACTGAAAGTAAATAAATGGAAAAAGATATTTCATGGAAATGGAAACAAACAAACAAAAAGGAGGGGGAGCAATACTTATAAAAGGTAAAATAAACTTAACAAAAAACTATATAATAAGAGACAGAGAAGGACCCAGCAATTTCACTTCTGGGTATTTATCTCAACAAACTCAAAAAACTAAATTGAAAAGATGTATACATCCATATATTCATTGCAGCATTATTTACAATAGCCAAGACATAGAAGTAACCTAAGTGTCCATCAGTAAATGAATGGATAAAGAGGTGGTGCATCTATACAATGAAATATGACTCTGTGATAAAAAAGAATGAAATCTTGCCATCTGCAATAACATGGATGGACCTAGAGGGAATTGTGCTGAGTGATATAATTCACACAGAGGAAAACAAATGCCATGATTTCACTTGTATGTGAAATCTAAAAAACAAAATAAACAATCAAGCAGAACAGTAACAGAGTCAGAGATACAAAGAACATTTTGATGGTTGCTACTGGTGGAGGGACTTTAGGGGACTGGGTAAAAAGGTTAAGGGATTGAGAAACACATCGGTAGTTACAGAATAGTCATTGGGAAATAAAGTAAAGCACAGGGACTATAGTCAGTAATACTGTAATATCTATGTACGGTTTCAGATGGGTACTGGATTTATCAGGGTGATCACTTTGTAAGTTACAATGTTTAAATCACTGAGCTGTACACCTGAAAACTAATATATTATTGTTTGTCAACTCTAAAAAATAAAATAAACTATTCAAAGTAAAAAAATGCATACATATACAACTGCTACAGAGCAAAGATAAGACAATGTATTACATCATGCTGTGGTCCTTAAACCCCTATGGTTAGTGGAAGTACATAGCTGAGTTATTAAAAAGGGAGAGAGAGAGAAAACATACAATTGTTTTTCTTATTTGGAAAAAATATGTATTTTTAATGCACTTAACCTGCCCTCTTTCACTATATAGGGTATGTGTGTGTATCTATCTTCTTATAAGAAGGGAGGCATTCATTATAGCAAAAAAAAAATCTCTAAACTCAGGACTGAAATAAACAAACTTTATAGGTCATCACACCCTTCTCCAGGTAAGAGTCTTTTCTCTGCTATCCCTGGCAGATGAACTACCAAGCCTTGGCTCAAACCTTTCCACTGAAGAAAAGGGGCTCACCCCCTGGGGAGGTAACCTAACCCATTGCAAAAAGGCTTCCTTGAAGGGAGTGGGATACTAAGCTGCCCTGAGGTGCTCGCTATCCACCCTAGTTGGATCCACTGGAGATACATCTTCCACTTCAGCAGCATGATGGCCCTACAGCTAATTGGATCAAGCTGTCCTGTCCCTTCCAGGTATCCCTTCTCTAGTGCCTTCCACTACTGATCTGATGTTGTTTTCCAGGGCATCTCCATCCTGTTCTCCATCTTCTAGATACACTCTAGTCTGTCAGTCCATGGCACTCAGAAATAAGCCTAATACCCTATCACATGCAGAGCCAGACCACACACACTCATTGTTGGTTGTTTTGATTAACTTACTTTTTAAATGTTTTATTTATGTATTTTTGGAGAGAGGGGAAAGAAGAGAGAAAGACAGGGAGAGAAACATCAATAGGTGGTTGCCTCTCACAAGCCTCCTAATCAAGACCTGGCCCACAACCCAGGCATGTGCCCTGACTGGGAACTGAACCAGCGACCCTTTTGTTCCCAGGTCAGTGCTCAATCCACTGAGCCACACCAATCTGAGCTGTTTTGATTAATTTAAATAAAAGTTATATTTAAATTTTAATTGTAAATTAATTCAAAGGAGAAGAGAAGCCTGTTAACAGTGAAAGGGGAACCAAAAGCTTTTAGCATAATAAGGACATAAAGAGAAAATTGATTTCTACAGAAATTTTCTTTTAAACAGTTGAAAGAATTTTCATACCAGTCCACAAATCCCTGCAAGACAATCAGACACCTCAAGATGGAGAAACTGAGACTCAGGAATGTGTCATGGTCACATTGCTGGGCCCATACTCAAACAACTCTTTTCTAGACCTCAGTTCTTCTCATCAGAAGAGGATGGCTTGGCCTTCGGAATGGAGTGACTCATCTTAGGTTTAGTAATCAATCCACAAAATTCCACATAACAGACCATAAATTCATTTTCTTGGCTGTCGGTCCTGATTTTAATAATCCTGTCTAATCATCCAAATCTGTGATTATACACATAAATTTGGAGATAGAACAAGAGAGTAGTCACTCCAACTGTTTTAATTTGGCACCAGACCATACACATTGGTGCTGGCATTTGAAGGTTTCATATATCTAACACTCTGAAAGGCATGCTTCTATCCAATAAAAATTCCAATGAGCAAACCTAGCTCTGTTGGGGAGGTGTTGGTATGGGTAGGCAGGAAATTCATCATCTTGTGAGATGGTTAGCATCCTCTCACAGATGATGAGGAGCATAGCTCTTAAAAATATTAACTTTTGGACTTCTGACCAAGATGGAAGCATAGGTAGACACACTGTGCCTCCTTGCACAACCAAAAGAAGAACAACAAAAACTTACAAACACCCTGGCTGGTGTAGCTCAGTGGATTGAGCGCGGGCCTGCAAACCAAAGGGTCGCGGTTTGATTCCCAGTCAGGGCACATGCCTGGGTTGCAGGACAGTTCCCGGCAGGGGACACATGAGAGGCAACCATGCATTGATGTTTCTCTCCCTCTCTCCTTCCCTTCCCCTCTAAAGATAAATAAATAAAATCTTTAAAAAAAAACCTTAGAAACAAACAAACAAACAAAAAAAAACCCAACCAGTACTGACAGAAAATTGAACTGTATGGAAGTCCGGCAACCAAGGAGTTAAAGTAGACACATTCATCGAGATCAGTAGGAGGGACGGAATGAGGTGGCCGAGCAGAGAGGGGTCACAGCGAAAAAAGCAGTGGCTGGAAGACCCCGGACACACAAGGCAGCAATTGGTAGACCCCGGGCGTGCAAGGCAGCAGTGTGCAGACCCAACGAGGTGGCGAATTGTGGAAGGGCGCCAGCACGCAAGGTGGCTGGCAGACCAGGCAGTCCCCCATCCGCATGCAGATAAACCAGATGATACTGAGGAGTGAGACAGACCTTGCAATCCAGGGTTCCAGTGCAGGAAAATAAAGCTTCAAAACACCAATTGAAAACACCTGTAGGGGTTGAAGTGCTGGGAGGAACTCCCAGCCTCACAGAAGAGTTTGTTGGAGAGACCCATAGGGTCCTAGAACATACACAAACCCACCCACATGGGAATCAGCACCAGAAGGGCCCAGTTTGCTTGGGGGAAATGGTGGACATGACTATAATTGGGCAGAGAGCAGAGCAAGCACCATTGTTCCCTCTTGGACCCCTGCCCCACATACAGCATCGCAATGCAGCAACTGGGTTGACCCACCCGGTGAACACCTAAGGCTCTGCCCCTCACTACATAACAGGCATGTCAAGTTAAAAAAAAATTGACCCAAATGAAGGAACAGATCAAAGCTCCAGAAAAAATACAACAAAGCAACGAAGAGATAGCCAACCTATCAGATGCACAGTTCAAAGCACTGGTGATCAGGATGCTCACAGAATTGGTTGAACTTGGTCACAAATTAGATGAAAAAATGAAGGCTATGCTAAGTGAAATAAAGGAAAAATGTACAGGGAACCAATAGTGATGGGAAGAAAACTGGTACTCAAATCAATGGAGTGGACCAGAAGGAAGAAAGAAACAACCCAATAGAAAAGAGTGAAGAAACAAGAATTCAAAAAAAAAAAAAAATGAGGAGAGGCTTAGGAACCTCCAGGACATCTTTAAACATTCCAATATCCAAATTATGGGGATACCAGGAGAAGAGGAAGAGCAAAAAAGTGGAAAACTTATCTGAACAAATAATAAAGGAGAACTTCCCCAATCTGACAAAGGAAATAGACTTCCAAGGAGTTCCCATCAGACTGTCAGCTGGCTTCTCCAAAGAGACCTTACAGGCAAGAAGGGGCTGGAAAGAAGTATTCCAAGTCCTGAAAGGCAAGGACCTACATCCAAGATTGCTCTATTCAGCACAGCTTTTATTTAGAATGGAAGGGCAGATAAAGTGCTTCTCAGATAAAGTCAAGTTAAAAGATTTCATCATCACCAAGCCCTTATTATATGAAATGTTAAAAGGGCTTATTCATGAAAAAGAATATAAAAACATGTACAGTAAAATGTCAGCAAACTCACAATTATTAACAATCACACCTAAAACAAAAACAAACTAAGCAAACAATAGAACAGGAACAGAACCACAGAAATGGAGATCACATGGAGGGTTAGCAACAGGGGAGTGGGAGGAGGAGAGAGGGGAAAAGGTACAGAGAATAAGTAGCATAGATGGTAGGTAGAAAATAGACAGGGGAGGGTAAGAATTGTATGGGAAATGTAGAAGGCAAAGAACTTATAAGTATGACATATGGACATATGGGGGGAATGTGGGTGGGAGAGGGTGTGAAGGGTGGAGGGGAGTGAAGGGGTAAAATGGGACAACTGTAATAGCATAATCAATAAAATATATTGTTAAAACAGTATTAACTTTTCTGAGTGTTAAGCTTTCTAGTTAACTCAAATTTTCTCTCAAGCACAAAGTATCTTTGAATATTCCATATTAAGAGGAAAACAAGGTTGTCTGGAGGTCAGACAACCTCCAACCTGTTTGCTAAGACCCACAAAATTTCTTAGTTGCATCTGAAAATCCAGTACATCAGAAATGGTAATATAGTTTTTTTTTAAGCATGCTTTCTTCAAAGAGAAATGGCATAACATTGGAAATCTGGAGCATTCCAGAAACAGCCATTCAAATAAACATGAGGCATGATTCCCAGAGGTACCTGAGCACTGATGCCAGCAGCCACACTAAAGGATGAGAGGTTCTCCTGCTCCACCTCTTCCACCTCATCCATCTGGTCAATCTGCTCCAACTGTTCCACTTCAACTACATCATCCACATCTTCCACCTCATGTTTGAGTTCAAGTTTCTGCAAAGATGATATAGCTGAGGAGGAAAGCACAATGAAATTCATGACCCAAAAAGTAAAAGTATCAATGCTATCAAAGAGATAATAAAGATTTCTCTGTTTATTTCCTGTATGTCATAAAAACAAGAGCCCAATTTTATTTCATGTTAAAAATTAGACATGCCAGGTACCAGGAGTAATTCAGAAATTACTTAAAAATCTGTTCATATCTGAAAATGATGAAAAGGGAAGGAATGGGTGACTTTACCTTCACCCAACCAAGCATAAGGGGGTGCCCAAACTCATTAGTGTTGTATCTTTTCATTATACAAATCTTTTGATACCTTCCAACTGATAAAAGCCAAATTAAACCTAGTCATAAATCACTTCTAAAAAAGTAGGTTCCCCAGACTGCAGAATTTCAGGAGTTCTTGAAGTGATCTTGAATGTGTTGCAACATGATGCTCCTTCAACAGCCCCCAAAAAGAAAGTGGAGAACGTTATTTGATTAATGTGAAATGGTGGAGTCATTTTGGAAAGTAGTTTGACAGTTTTGTCCACACACATCCCATATGACCCAGTAGTCCCACTTCCAGGAATTTATCCAAGTGAATTAAAAACATATTCATATGAAATAACTCTATGCAAATGTTTATAGTAGCTCTATTTATAATCACCAGAACTTGGAAACAACTCAGATTTCCTTTTACAGATGAATGGATTTCCAAAATCAACTGTAGTACATTCATGAGATGCATTACTACTCAGCAAACAAAAAGAAATGAACCATTCATGCAACATGGATGAATTTAAAATGCATTTTCTTAACCAACCAAGCCACACCAAAAAGGTTTGATATTGTATGATTCCATTTATATGACATTCTAGAGAAAGGAAAACAGATGGAATACAGATCAATGTTTTCCAGAGGACAGAGGACAGAGTTTGAGTTCAAAGAGGCAGCACAAAGGAACTTGAGGGTGAAGGAACTGTTCTGCTTGGTATTGTAGTAGTAGACCCATGACTCTTCGCCTTTGTTACACCCACAGAACTGTACATTCAGAGAGTGATTTCTACTCTGTAAAAATTTAAAACTAAGTTGCTCTTAGATATTTTAAAAATCACAATCATGAATCCATGGACTTTGGCCCCTCCCCTCCAAAATCAATTGTTATTAAAGATTTTTTAAAATAAAGTTTTGAAATTCACAGCAATAATGGAAAGGTGGTAAAGTAGAGTTATTTTTTATGAATATAGGTATCACAGTTTACAGGAAAATTATAAAGGACATATGGACAACAACAAGAGGGGTGGAAATGGGGGAGGGAGGTGGAGAGGGCTGGGGTGGTGGGAGGGGTAGGGGGAAGAAAGAGAAAACTGTACTTGAACAACAATAAAAAAAGAAATTAAAAAAAAAAAGAAACCTGGAACTGGGGTTAAAGGACAAGCCTCAGCTAATGGAAATAAAAGGGGACTGAATAGATAATGAGAAAAAAATAGAGGTATCATGGCCATAGAGTACATAATATAAATTATCTATGACATGTATAAAGGACCCATGGACAAAGCCACAGGGGGATAGAAGATTGAGGGGATTAAGGGTGGGGCGGGGGAATGTGGTAGTGGGAAAATGGAGACAACTGTATTCCAACATTAATTAAAAATGATTTAAAAAATAAAAAAATAAATTTAGGCAGAGAGAAGATGGTGGCATGCTTACCACTCCTTCCTGTCTTTTTTCTCTTTTTCATTCTACTTTTCTTTATTCTCTTTTCACTTTTTTATTTCCTTTTCCTTCTTTTCTTTCTTTCCTTTCCTTCACTTTTCTCTTTTTTAAACACATACAAGTGAGACAAAAACAAAACAAAACAAAACAAAAAAACCTGGAACTGTGGAAAGACCAGAGTTGGC